>VOQZ01001985.1:0-100748 GCA_008079305.1 Phytophthora palmivora
ATGAAGTCGCAGCCGTAGCAGGTCCACCACCATTCGTCGAGTCGCCGAACTCGATCGCCAGTTAGACCCTTTGTTTCCATTCTTCGACGGAGCTACATACGTTTCGAACGAGAATATGGCAGATGAAATGCCACTCAATTGAGTGCTTGCGATCGTTGAAGCAACGGATGACCAGATTAATGGGTCAGTTGGGGCCGGTAGAGAGGAATCCTTTCTTGAGTGCAGTCATCGCAGTTGCAAGGTGAGTCATTTCGGGTTGAAAACGCAACAGGACCTCCAGGAACGAGACAGCGAACTGGTTCATTGCACGAACGTCATCTTGTCGCTGTAAATGGGTCCTTTCATCTTCATCATCATCGTCGCTCATGCATTCGTCTTGCGGGGCTAATGTCTCTAATCGACTTGGTAGTCCATCAGCCAACCACGACAGAATAATGGATGTATCCTGTTTAGACTGGAACACTCGTTCCATGGCGTCACGATCTCGTTGTTGGTCTGCTAATGTTAATGGAGAGCAAATCGGCAGGCATGGCACGAGCATAGAGCTGAGCGCTTGACACAGAGGGCAGAGGAACTCGCCAAAATGAGCGTCGAATGCGATATTTGTCTGGCTGTGCTCGAGATTGAAACGAGACTGCGCCCTCACTGACTCGAAGTACTTCTGCCAACAGTGCAGATGTACGGCGTGGCCACACAGTGATAAGTGTATCTGTGGTGGGAATACCGTTATCCCAAAGGGAGAGGACGACGGGATGTTGTTGTCTTCGACTCTATTATATCCGTCGGCGATAGCAGTCTCCACGTCACCAGGGAGGTTTTCAAGCGCGTGAGCATTGACCCGACTCATCTGCGCGTGACCAATATACATTATCGGTTCGTCCTTCTCTTTCTGCGAACAAATAATGCAGTCTGGTGGAGGTGGCGGTCGATAAATAATTGTATGACCAGGTAGTTCGTGGTTTGGTTCATCCGAGTCCATCCCAAATTTCCACTGGATCCAGACCCACCCGAGTCATCGTCATCCTGATCCTCGTCATCCATTTCGGCAAAAGCATTAGACTGTGCAAATGCCTTTTGACGTGCCATCATCGCTGCGATAGCGCGTTGCTGGTGAAGTTTCTTGAGTTCAGACTTTGACATTCCATTTTCAGCCACCAGTTCTTCATGTTTCTTCATCCCGCTCCAGACCTTGACCTCAACGTAGGCATGAATGACCCGATTCAGAGCAGCCAACTCGTTCAATATCCATAGATAGCAGAGATAGTCGATTTTGAAGTTTCGAAATCATGTTTTACCATATCCTTCGAAAGAGTCACAAGTAATGCCACAATACTCAGGTCCTTCACCTCGCTCATGTCCCCTTGATCACTATCACTGCTCATTTGCACATCACCGTCATCATTGGACATCGGTTGTCTCTTCACGCGTTTTTTTCCCACGAGACGCTGTATCGGATTCTTCGAATGCATCGGGGCCATTGCGCAATAGAGCTAGTGTCTGACGTCTCTTGCTCTCAGACAAAACGACATCGTTTTGCTGCGGTAGAGTGGCACCACCGGCGCCACGTTTCAGAACAAGCACGGCCAAATTAATCAGATGAATTGCACGTAAAACTACCATGACGTTTGTTCTCTTGACTCCAGGGGTGCAGCTCGTGCCTTCACAGTTACCATCAGTAAGGCAGCTCGCATCCTCCAAGATAAGCCGTAGGACTCCTAACAGCCCTTTTTCCAGCACGAGGAATCGTACCGAGCCCAAAGACACATGAGGGGGAGGAACTTGCGTCACTAACGGAACGGGTGGGTCCTCCACCTTCCATGTTTTGAACAAGGCTTCTTGTCGTGCAAACTGTGCTTTCTCGTGGCTGGATCTACTCAAATGATAGAAGGATGGGTCGTATTCCTTGAAGTACTCTTTCTTCAAAATGTACTTAGTTGGCTCCATCGCTCCATCTCCCAAGCTATCATCGTCACCAGCACCATCGCCGAGAGGAGCCATCATAACCGAACGCTTAACCTGCTCATCAGCCACTTCATCCAAAATGTGTTCGAGTCGTGTAAGATGCTGCTTCTCTTGACGAGCAGAAATCCCTCCGAAAGGTGTTGAAACAACAAACGTGGTCTGGTCAAGCAACTCAGACAAACGGCAAGGATGTTGACTCAAACGGTGAATAATTTCGCGACGTAGCACAGTGTCTCGCTGCTCGATTGCATCCAATGGGGTGTAAGCTCGGTTACAATCCAAATTAGCTGTAGCAGAGCAGCTTCCAACACTCCAACAAGCTTCTCATCTTCTGAACCACTAGAGGACTCCTCGCGAGCAGAGATACCTGAGCTTTCATCACTGGCGTTACGGACGTTAGCCCACGTAAGAAGCCACTCAGAGAGGCCAAAGCGATCGAAGAAATCGTCAAGAACTTCGGGAATCCCACGATAGTCGCGCTCACTTGTACAAGGAAAAGGTCTAAGTCTCGCAGCTCGCTACACCACGGCGGGCTAGTATATTCAACATTTGGCGCTGCATATTCTGGCCATTACGAATCCACAGGCCACAGCTGATTGAGCGCACAGTACCAAAGAACGCAGCGGGAACTCCATCATCCCATATATCAGCATTGTCTTCTTATGCCGAACAGAATCACCTTGTTCCTCTCTCTCAATCCCGTTTAGCTGTAACACCTTGGTCATAGAACGTTCAAAAAGCGTACCCCAATTAGTGATCCAAGGAACAGCACTTCCAGGTGCTGGTGGCGGGCCATAATATAGACTCTCGATAAGAAAGCTTGCCAGCAAACCGTGAAGTGGGTTGTGGAAAGATACTGGCTGTGTCGACACATCATACTTAACAATTTTCTCCGTACATGAAGTACCCATCAATCTACCGCACGGCGGAATATATAGCTGCAACCGAGTAGTTGTCATTCCAATCCGCTCCAATTGTCTCCAGAACCCTTCCAATATATTAAACACCATGTGCTCACGATCCTGGTTGCGAGAATCCGTATCAACTGCTTCATGGTAGCGAAGGCCCTTGGAGATAAATGTAAGAATTTTGCTCACGTTGGCGTGGAATGCAAATGCAGTAAGCCACGACTGCGTTTCATATGTAACGTGAGCACGCCCATCCTGTATCCGCACCTGAGGATCCAGACCCTGAATTTCTGCAAGTGCACTTTGCCATTTCTCCAACAAATCGGAGCGAAGTAGCAGGGCACTCGACATCGCCGGAATGCCCAGAACATATCCAAAATTTTCAAGCACAAAGTGATATCGCTTAAATTTGAGTAAAGGATGATCGCAGTCCAGCGTGTGATACACCCCCTGGTGCTGATGTGGCGGTAGTGTGGGTGAACGCGCCATCTCAAGCGCTGTGTTGATAGTATCCAAAAGCATATCCAGTAAACCAAGACTTGCCAAGTGATGCACAATAGACGGTGTTGTAAGAATCTGTACGCCGTACTGAAAGAGTGATTCTTCTCGCGTACCGACACCACAAAAATATTTAAGCATCATACGGTTGTACACCTTCAGGAAAACAATCGAGAATTGCAACTTTGGGTCTTTGTCTCCTTGTAGTTTCAGATACAACTCGTACAACTCCAGTACAATATCCTTGCGAAAGTACGGGTCCGATAGAAACATAACCTGAATCGGCTCCTTGCTTTGACCATTTGTGGCGAATAGCTTATCGCAAAATAGCACATGAAGCTGCTTGGACAGTGAACAGATAGCTTTCACCCACTGTGTCACTCGTAGCAAGACATCTTCGTCGTGAATAAATTTGTCCTGTACGACACACACATGCCAGCCCTCGCTCTTCAACGCCTGCATCAACGTCAGTGCATCTCGCAGTGTCAATTTCTTCGCCACAATCTCCGATCCGTTCGAGTCAATCGCCCGCACAAGATCTTCCGCTTTCGGAATGCGTTTTTGGGATAATGAACGGATCAAATCCTCGTCCGAATGGACGTCATCATTACAAATTCTCACATGGAACTGTCGTTCCATCACCTGTGCATCATCCATTGGATATCCACGTTCCTGTAATTCCCGTCGTAATTCATTTAATATCTGTCGTCCCTGTTCGTCCACACATTCTGCATCAAACACGTGCATGGATCTCTTGGCCATCTCGACACAAAAGTCCACAATAGCTGTAAACAGAGCATCAGCCACTTGAACGATCTCATCTGGTAATGAATCTGCATGATGGTCACTGTTTGCTGTTGCTGCATCGCCGTCTCTCTGGCCGTGATACACACAAAAGCCTTCTGGGGCCCAGGCCTCACTGTCTCCACAATCACAGACTCCACCAGGACTTGTGCGATGAAAAAAGACGTCGTGACCCTCGTGATTGCCATTTTGGAAGCACTTGAGACACAAAACACACGTCTCGTCCGACTGGCACGTCTTGCAGTTGAACACAATGTCATTACGTTGAAACAAGTAGCCACAGAGTGTCTGTGTGCTGCTCTTGGGTTTAAATCGCTCGAAGAACGCGTCCCTCGTGACAGGTGGGAGCTGACCTTCACTCTGCAATGTAGCCATGTGGTGTCTGTTATCTTGAACCATTAACCGGTCTGCGTGTGCCAATAGAATTGCGTCCAGGAAGGCACTGACGGACTCCAAAGGTACTGAATTAACATCATTCGCGTCCCCAGGAGTCGGTACGTGCCGCAATTTCGCCAGTAGACTCGGCATCATGTCTTCACAGATGTTAGCTATGCTCTGCGTCTGCAGGAAGCGCCGTAGCGTCGTCGGTTCGCTCACAACTGGCAGCGTCGACATGCTTCTGCCTAGACGTGAATTGCGAGCGTGTCACGACGAGTTATAAAGCGAATAGGGATCTGTTAGAAAGACAAGATAATGGCGAACACGATGAGCTACTCCACGAGGCAGACGGACGTCAGGGAGACGAGTAATCGCCTCGACAAGAAGGGACAGTGCTCCTGGTACTGATATCGTAGCTGCGAAAATGTTGGGAGGCGTCCAAAGGAGCGATTCGTCCTAATATAGGAGTAAAATGAAGTTTGAAAGTAGGATGATTACGCTAAGATAGGATTCACGAAAATAAGGTGCAAGTGGTGTACCTGTGACGAGGAGCGCTAATTCACATGCAACGTGATCCTGTTGCTGTATAACATCAATGTATTTTCAACTGAGATCACTACGATAACATTTACGCACCACGACACATAATTCTTCTGCAATTCTGCAATTTCAGCTGTAAACTTGGGCGCCAACCTGTCGAGGCCATGTCGTACGTACGAGTTCGGCGAATGGTGGACCTTGTAGCTTGGGAGCACGGGTGGAGCTGGAACGCTCCCTTGGGGTCTTGTCGGAGCTCTGGTCCATTGCTTCACCCAGTAAATCACGTCGGAGGGAGTAACTGGGGTCATCGACAAATCACTACTGCCACGGAAGAGCAGTTGCACCTGAGCGCTCGAGAGCTCTTTGCGTCGCCACACGCGCATGTCGAAGACCAGACCACTAAAACCGAACCAACCGGAGAAGTGCGGCTCTGGCTTGGCAGGAGCCAGGCCGCTGATGCAACCTGAACCAACGTTAACGTGACGCAGTTTCTCCCAATCTGTAAGCAGAGGACCAGTGTCCGATATACGCTGCTCTCCATTCAGATAGACTGTCAAGAGTTGCTCTGGCAGGTCGTTCCTGGCGAAGGTGGCACAATCGGATCCAGCATCCCCACCATACGTCACCACGACGTGATACCAATGGTTTGGAGAGAGCTCACGAGCAACACACACCGGAGTTGGGCGGTCCAGGAACGAACACCAGAGATTACCCATAGGATCAATAGACAGGAGCTGCTGGTGAACATACGGCCACCCACTAGCATCGCTTGTTTCCTGGAAAGGTAGATCCTGTGCACCTAGCAAAATTCCACCCAGGAACGTGTCCCCTAGTTCAGCGAGTGAGAACCATATCTCAATAGAGAACGGATCGGTTGTGTTTCCAGCTTCATTCTCGAAATTGCCTTCATCTCTACTGGTGGTAAGCATATTGGTCAATGACCCTGGTAAAGGTAATGCTGAACCACGGTCGCGCCAGCGCGGGTCCATGGGAAGCCCACGGAAGCGGAAGGAGTCTGTAAGCAATTGCAGATCACGCTTGAATGATACTTCAAGGGGTCTAGGCGAACTCTGAACGATTGCACCAATTTGAAGGCGATCAAGGCCCTGCACGCTCTGACCGTTGATCGCAACAATAATATCACCACGCTCTACACGTCCGGAGGCCTCAATCTCACCAGCTGCACCAGATTCAGCTCGCAAAAACTTGCTCACTACCACGCGGTTTCCGATCGAATTAATCTTGACACCCAGCCATTTTTGTCGGAGTTCTACGACAGCTACCGGTGGTGGTGGTGACGGAAGATCGATTTGCTGCGGAGACACCGGTAATTCACGGACGGGAATTCCTATAGCCGTAGGCTGAACTGGTGGGTTTCCAGTCGGGCTACTTTGTCGTCTAACCAACTCCGGTATATTAAGCGCATTTTTTGCCGGAGTTGCAAAAGGAGATGCCGCCACGCGTAAGTAGTCCGCACTGGAAACACGATGTAATGGTAATGGACGAGTTGTATCATCTGCGAAGTTTTTGTCGTCACCATCCCGATCACGTTCCTCTTCAGCTAGAGCCTGCAACTCTTCAACCACCGTATTAATTTCAGGCCTTGCAGCTTGGTCAGGATCGCACATGGCCTCAATGAGTGACCACACGTTTTCTTCCACTCCAACAGGGGGAGAAGGCATCTTTCCCGCCAATACTCGCTCGCGAACCTCTTCGTCAGCCATGAATCCCCAAGGTAGTTCTTCCGACAGTGCCTCCAGCAGAGTCATTCCAAATGCATAAATATCTGAAGCTAGATCAGCTTTCGGATCGCTCTTCAATAGTTCAGGCGCTTGCCATCGTAGTGATCCCGAATAATATTTTGAGGATGAGCTCGACTTTGATTCTGACACGCTGCGTGACAGAGAGAACGAACGAAGGTTTGCAAGTCTAGCTTGACCATCATCTCCAACCAAAATATTAGCGCAGCATAGATCACCATGAATTAATGACGCTTCGTGTAGACTCTGGAGTCCCGTGGCAGCTTGTGAAAGTAGGCGAAATAATTGACGTCGGTGGTCCACCGACAGGTTTAAATAGTCCTCCAGCGACGTCACTGTCGCCGACCCAGGTTCCGGAGCTGCCCATGGACTCACAAAAGCCACAAACGGATGCGAACCAAATATCGACGCGCCTGCTAGTTGTAGCACGTGCGGGTGGACCACAACATCTCGAAGTAATTCGGTCTCTCGCTGGACCGCCTCGACAGCTTGAGTAAGGGCCAATTCCGACTGGACATCAACTCCACTTCCAATCTCCAGCTGCTTAATAAGAAGTTGTTGTACTCCACCCATACGTTGCCCTCGACTTCGCATCCAGCTAGCACTAGTGATTTGGCATTGTGGGCCTCCACGAAAGCGCGTGGTAAGATTGAACACTACTTCAGCAGGTGAAAGGAACCAAGACGGCAAGACAGGTACCTGGACGCCACACACGCGTACCAACCTGCGGAACAGCACACGCAAGGACTCTTCATGGTCTGGGAAAAGTTCTGCTCCATCATCCTTCTGTGCTTCCGCCACGCCATCACTACTACTCGCGTAGCTCCGACTTAATCTCTTCTTCTTCGTCCGTCTTGTCACATCCTGCACCTGCTTGAACGCGAACTTGACGACTGCAATCATCTCTCGCTGTTCGTTCTCCGTTCGTTCAGCTGCTGCATCCACTTGCGCTCGAGCAGCTAATTGCAGAGCTTGTTCCACATGTTCCAGCTCTTCCTCCCATTCCTGTGCCCACGATGCACTAGGGTCTACGTGCTCTGCATGGAGACCACGAAATGACGCGTCCAGCCACACATGGAGCGATCGCAGCTCACGAACAGGCGAAGGAGCGACTGCCAGTCGAAATACTGCGCTCTCTGTAGCTGCTACGCTCTCCAACAAGAGCGTGAAGCGCGAGAGAGCTGCGTCCACCTGCTTGGGCCACTTGAGCTCCGTCTCTGCTGCCTTCTTGTCCGTCAGCGGTGTCTCCTGCTGTCGGAAGTGGTCTGTATAGCCGCAAATGGCTACGAGTCGTCCCAACAGCGTCTCGCACAGCGGCCGCAGCTCCCACGAGCGCTCACACAGCGTCTGCATTGCCATCAATGCAGGTTCCATCGCGTCTATTCCTTAGTGCGACGTAGGACCAGAACCAAAAATGGCCAGCAGATCGACGTGATACGCGCCGAATATGGAGCGGCCACAGGATCCTTGGCCTATCCGCATCGGTATATCGGTACGACGGGGTCGACGGGTTGTGGTGATCCTGCAGCTGTGTTCGTCATGCCTTTGCTCATGCAGTGGGATGCGCTGTGGTTGCAGCGTGTGTAACACCTACACTTTGTATCTTTCTGCACTAAATACCACTGCATCATTGGCATTTGTGATGATGCCGACACATCTGAAGAGTTTTGCTAAAGGAGTTCCTGTTCACTTATCAATTGTCCGCCCTACAATAAGTCTCACCAAGATTGCAACGTGCCTTACGTAATCCCATAGTCCCATCGCCTCGCCTCTCTTCTTGTTGCTCAGCTTGACGGGTTCAAGTCGATCAGCACTTCTTCGTCGGTCTCTGCTCGGCGAATCACATAGTCACGGGGAACCGCACCGTCAGAATCACCTTCAAGTGTCTGCAGTTTCTTTAGAACACTGCATAGTAGATCGAGTGACGAAGACGTCACGTCCACACGGCGAGCAACCAGACTTGGCGCACAGGAGAAAAATTCAGGGCTGTCGCCATTGTGCTCGTCGTCGTCTTGAGGCAACACCATCGCTGCTGCGCTCCTGAGCTTGTCGCACCACGCTAGTGCATGCAGTGGACTCCACGTAGATCGGCTAGACATCTCTACGTATGTATGCGACGCAGGAACAGCTCCAGCGATGTTCGCCGTCACGAGAGCTACAAGGACTTGAGCATGATCTCTTGGGTTCAACGGACTCCTGTGCTTTGAGTCATCTCCAACGCAACGATGGGAAGCCAACACAGAAGTGCAGCTTTGCATCACGTTTTGTATCGCTTCGCTCCAAGTTGCTTGTGCCTTTTCGTTGCCTTGAAGTGCTAGCAGCGAATCTCCAAAGGCAGCAGGCCATTCTCCTCGACTCAACCTCGATAAGTAGTGCAGCATGTTATACAACGCGAAGATAATGTGCCCGGACGTCACGTCTTCCGCAGTCGGTCTACCATCAACAATGCTGTCGATATAGCGCATTACCAACCGCTCACTGACAAGGTTGATCAATGAAGACAGCCGACACTCACTTGCTAGCAAGTTACTACAACCTCTCAATAGGATCGCGCGAAGCACTGACACCAGGACACTGTATGCTTCAACATCACAAATCTCGCGACTTACCGTTAGTTGATGCTCGCAAAACTTCAACTGTGAATGAGCACTTGTGGCAGTACTACCAGAGCTTGGAATCGCCAATCGTACACAGAAAATCGGAGTGTAACTCGATGTAGTGTTCAAGCGGAAGTAAACCTGACCAGGTACGCAAGAGCGAACTACCTGCTGGACATTAGGAGTGCTACCAAGCGCATTCAATAGTTTCAACTCGAGCATCTCCATGTCACTTGATGCAGCCGTGCTTGGCAACGGCAAGAACAGATCGATGACATGTGAATCCAGCCCTGGCAATGTCGTATCGATTCGTTGCACTGCATACCGATCATCGGTTCCACTAACACGCGCCCAGGCATCACCCACAGCGCGCACGCCAGTAAAGATTATACTTCGTGCTTCTTCGTGGATGTTTATTCCAAGGAAGTCCAGTGCACAAAGAATCGTCGAGCATGGTAGCGACAACGCCGAGATAGATTGCAGCGCATTGCTCTGATGACTAACACGAACAACGCTTAGTGAAGCGCCTTGCAACGAGTTAATCTCACAGAGAGGCCACTCGACGGGTTCCTTCTCCGACGTCATCAACGTGAACTGCTTAATAGGACCCAAACCCGCCACAGACACGTATGTGTTGATAACATCCTCAAATTCTTGAAACGAAAGAGGTTGCGGGATCACAGTCAAATCGTCGAAGCAGTGAGTCAAGGAGTGGAGAAAGCGGTCTTGCAAGCTGCTAAGAATTGACGATGAAGAGAGTTGAGACTTTTGAACGCATAGTAGCCGACGAGCTTTCAACTGAGTACCCATATGATGTAAGATTTGATTTCGCCACAAAAACTTGGTCGCGGTCTCTTCGACGTCACACACCACATCGCTCTCGTTGATATACCAAATAAATAGCTTCGACACTCCTGAAGTCGTCTTATCTGGTATTCTCTCCTTGCCATAGTTGGTGTCCACCTCTACAGCGCAGTTCACATCTGTAGCAAACGGTGGCGATGTCGTTACTACTCGCTGGTTCTGAACATAGAGAGCAGCTCCAAGACGGGCAGTGAACTCGATAGGTGGGTCAAGCATCACTCGTTTTGCTGATGTGCTCTCCAGAAGATCGTTTGAATATGACGCACTTACTCCATTTTTTGTTGATATAGTGATATGCGGGATTTTGTTTTTCACCTGCATGCAAAGTCTCTCATCTAGCTCGACTCGCAGAGTTTGACAACTTCCATCTTGTACGACTTCAACTCCTTTAACCGCAAATGGTGCACCAAGTTCAGCTTCTCTACAATACTGCTTGTTTGGTCGGTAGCACAAGGTAACGTGGTCCGCGAGTTTAGTTGGATGAACTGTAGGAATCTTTAACAGCATCTTCTGTTGGGATTCATCATCCAAGAAGAGACCAAGGTAGGTTATTCCACCAACATCACCATCCGAGAGCGGATTTGTGGTGAGTCTAGCATGTTCAAACTGTGGTGTAAAGCAATGAGCACGTGGGTCTTTCTCCCATCGCATGAACATGCTGACAACTTTATCAGGAGGCACGCCATGTGAGTTCCGTTGACCCATTCGAAAAGCCATCAAGGCGTCTGCACACTCCATTTCAACGATATGAACACGACTTCCATGTAATTTGGCAATATCTTCGTACGGTTCGTATTCCCACCGCTGCGTACTAGTGTTGTCGACCAGAACAAGGTGCTGACGGGGACGCCGTTGCCTACCACCACCAAGGTTTCGCGGGATATCTCCTTCAAGAGCCCTCGTAAAGTCTGCTTTGCATTTACTATGAGCCGCACCCAGCTTCTTGACATCAAACACGTACCCCCGTGTCGTTTCAAAGAAAAAATCTGCCGAGCACACTGTAAACGCCGCTCCTCGATGCCGACAAATTGCTTCGATCTCGCGACCGAGTGTACTCTTCCCACTCCCTGGAATTCCGCGCAAGATAACCACAACAGGTTTTTTCGCATCTGAATTACTACTCAGCATATCATCTACAATAGACACCAACTCGGGATACCGTAGCTCAGCGAATGGATCTTCTAGTTCTCGAACTGGAGGCAAAAACACCCGTTGAATGTCATCCCTCGACTCATCCGATACGTTCACCAGCACTTGACTGCACACTTGTTGTCCTTCCCATTGATACTCGTCAATGTCCATGTTCGTCCACTCCACGAAAGTCGACTCCAACGGCACTATAAGACGGCGTGGATCCAATAGCACTTTGGACAGCACGCCGCAACTCTGGAGTCTCAGCATCAAAGTGGTTGCAAACCTCCAGAGAGCGTCCTCTGATGCTTTCAAGAAGGCCAAACTCAACGTCCACTCATCGTACTTGGCGTCATGACGCAGCGTCGTCTTCGTCGTGAGTTGCTCTGTCGGTCTCTTGAGTCCCATGAGCACGCGCTGCAGCTCCACCAGGTGCTGCCACGAGTTCAGTCCGCACTCCAGCAGCTCCACGCGCACGTCACGACGCTGCGTCACCGCGTGGCCACGTCGAGTCTCAAATTTTTGCTCGAATTTCGTTAGGAGATCTCGTAGCGACGCGGTTTCGGCCTCTGCGACGCTTAGATGGAGCCACACACGCACGCGCACGACACTCTGCTGGATACTGCGCGTGATGTCTTGGGTTTCTCCATGCGGACGACGCCGATTCTTCCCCCAGGCCATGGAATCGCTGCTTAACACACTGTCACCGAGCGGTACTCTCCTCAAACGCGTTAAGAATGTCGTAATATAAGACGTAGCAAGTCACTTGATATTTGTAAGTGACAAGAGCTAGACATAGGGTTAGGCGTATTAATTGTCAACAGGTTTTCAAGTCAATGTCGTAAGAAATACGGCATTGTGCTGAAGCATACACCACTCAGTGTCGTAACAGACCCCACTTGCAGACAACATATGGCTAAGGAGGAGCTCTTTCCTGCAACTCATTTCAGAAAATACACGAAAGAAGGTACGTTGATCAACGAACTGTGTATTCAACTACACGAAAGCACCACTCATCAAATGAAACGCAGCTGCTCACTCACTACTGCTATCCTTGTCAGCGTCGCAACCATCGCTTCTTTCGTCGCGGCTCAGCTGTAGTTCCCGCCGTGTCTTCTTACGCTTGCCTGCGTCCTGGCCCGGCCGTCGTAGCACGATACGCTTCCCCAAGTGTGCTGGAATGTCCTGCCCCGCGTTGAAATCGTCGTGCCAGATGTCGTAACAGGTTTTGGCGACGCCCTTGTACTGGCGGCGAAACTTGTTACACAACCAGCACTTAGCGTCGTCGATAGAACAGCGCTCGCAGTAGTATGTTGTCGCGAACGACTTCTTCTTGTCTGTGCGCAAGAGAGCGCAGACTTTGCATGATCTTTGGCGGCGCTTTTGAACACCGCTAACGACAACCCAGTCTTCGGCTTGCTGTAGTGCATGTGTGAGGCGCACGGGTGTCCGCCTACGCTTCTGACTAGATGGAGGTGGCGTCTCTTCAACGCCAGCAAAATCTTCAGCCTTGAGTTGTAGTAGCTGATTTTGGAGCACTAAAAACCACTCGGAGCGTCTCATGGCAGTTGTCCCCTTGATCTTGGCGCCTTCCCTGTGTGTAAGATACGCATTCACCAGCACCAGATCCAGGAAGCCTAAGAACAGGCCCTTGTAGTACTTAGCAAATCTTGTGGACATCTGCAGCGAATACGACTGAAGGCGGAGTTGATCGTGGATATCAACTCCGCTCATCCAGTTCTGGTAATTGTTCACGGCGGAAGGGCACGGTACGCGGACGGAACCTCTCTTCTTCAGCTTCCTTTCGATGGATGACTCCGTCATAACAGCTCCAGTGCATAGATAATAGACGGGTTTACGATCCCACCACACGTAAGCAATCATAGACGGCACTGCAATTGATCGCGAAAAGGAGAATGATCCATGAGGAATGGATGCTGGGCGTGCCTTGCTTCTAGACTGGAGCTTCTTGTTGTACCCGACCCGGCTCGTCATGATTGTGCCGACAACGTAGACATTCATAGCGAGCAACTCAACAGCCAAAAGCACCGATGAGTAGTAACGGTCAATTACGACAGTGTGCCAGGCATGCCTAGCACGAGCGAGTACGACCTTTAAATTCCGCAACACAGCCGCAGCGCCAGTCTTATAATCCACTGTGGCATCAGCACTATTGACAGTGGCCCGCTTGCCAACATAGACTTCGAATCTAGACAGTTACGACATTCGATGTTGTCAGACACACTCAACACCGGCAGTTACGACATACAAATCATTTCCATAAAAATACCTGTGGCAGTAAGACGTCTTGGCGTCACACAGCATAAATAGTTTTGAACCATACCGATGAGGCTTGTCAGACATGAACATACGGGTTGTGTTCCTCCTAGATGTCGCCGGCAGCACACCCTCATCGAACGAGAAGATGGAGGGGAGTGTCCATCCAGTCAGAAATCGCTCCTGGATCTTGTCGACGACGGGTCGAAGTTTCCACAGCTTGTCCTGCCCGTGATCAACTGTGTTATCGACAAAATGCAGGTCCCGCAAAATGTCATGACACCTGTCACGAGTCATAAATCTTCCGAACAGTCCTGCAGGCACGGCACCATCTTCTACCAAACTCCAATGAGCAGCAAACTTTCTCTTTTGCGGACAGAGCATTCGTGCAACAAGGAGGCCAACCACATGCAAGATTTCGTGGGCTGCGTAGGCCTGCTTTGCCTTCAACCGGCGTGCAATTTGCTTTACAGACTCACGGCGACCATCCTTCTGTCGTGCATGAATTGCTGCTGCGCGTGTATCCACTTGCTGGAGTCCGTACCGGTTGGTTTCAGCAGCTATATTCACCCACATAGACTTGGGCAAAAAGTATAAGACGGTTAGAAGAGGCGAGCGCCAGACGCCAAGCAGCTCGGCAACAGGTCGTGCTTCTTCTGCCCCTAAACCAGGATACGCAGTAACATTTGACTCGTATTCAGTCGATGTGCCGGTCCATCGCATCTCACGTAGTGTTTTCTCTCTCTGGGATAGCGCAGCAGAGTCTAGAGCACCGCTGCCAATCTGCAGAGATGCAAGAAAAGCTTCATCCATATCCACTGCGTCACTGTCGGACAGCACATCGTCGTCTTCGTTCAGCCCATCACCGCCACACTCACTGTCTTCATCAAGCACGCCATCTCCATCGCCATCGCTCGAGCTGTAGTTTTCGTAGTCGCTATCGGCCTCTCCATCCCCCAAAACATTTACGTCCGATGGCGCCGGCAACGCTGCGTGTCTGCGTTGCCGCAGAGTTGGCTCAGCAGTCTCCCCATCGTCTTCTTCACCTTCACTCTCTAATCCGGAGGCTTCGGAAAGAAGATGTAAGCCAACGGCAGCGCTTCGATGCTCATCATCGACTTGAAGGTCACCAGGGGCGAGGCCGAATGCGCTTGTTACAGCGGTCTGCGAGAGCTCGATGTCTTGGTCGCTGGGCGGGACAAACATGTGGTCGATCGTACGTTGAGAGAGCTGTACGCTCGTGTTGATCTGCGAAGCTCTCACGTCTACTTGGGAGCAATCAAGCTGCTCATGAGCGTCTTCATCCGTGTCACGCTCGAGCGGCTCATCATTAAGGTCATCGGTGATCTGAGTTTGAGAGGCCTCGGTCGATTCTTCGAGTAGTCCGGACTGAAATGCGTGATCCACGACCGCGTGCTCTCCTACAAATATGCTGCTTCGTCCAGGGCTGGCGTAGCTCCACTCCGTCTGTAGTCCAGTTGGGCGCTTGGACGTCCATCCTGCCGCCCGAAGTTGCCGCCACAAGTGGCCGAAGTCGATGTCGTGTTCAGTGGGGGCTTGAGCGGCAGGTTTCTCCCGCCGAGACTTCCGGATGCGCGCCATCCCGCCAATTGTCGAATGAGTGGCTGTGGTCATGATCAGCAAATTGTGTACGTCCTGACCAGCTTGAACCCCTGCCCCTGGCCCGATTTTGAAATGTCTCCAAAAAACCTCTCGCAGCTTATACGAGCCAGGTGCTGCAAAATGACTTGATTAAAGTAAAGAAAAATAAAATCTGAGCCATTTGCTATTATTCTTTGGACAACGTCGTAACTGACGACATAAAAAAAATACATGTCGTCAGTGACGACGTTCGGAACCAAGGTGTTAATGAGCTACTTAATTGACAACTATAGTTTTGATAATCTCGACTTGTAGGTCGAGTTATAGTTAGATTTTTTTAAAAATATATTTAACTGGCCGTGCCTGTAAGAAGAGGGGGAAAAAGGGCTAAAATGGTGGGAATTGGCGAGGTACCAAATTCCGGTCTTTGTCGACTAGTAAAGCTATTAACTGCATTCGATAGCTGAGTATTTCAAACCTACTGCTATGACGCGTTTTGATCATTTGAATAATATAAGCAGCATTATCCTCATCTCCGCAAGGTGCCTTGCTTGTGTCTTTCATGTTGGTCCTCATCCCCTTAGGGGATGTTTCATCCGAGTGCAGGGCAGGTAGGGCAACTTTTTCACTACATAATCTTATATTGACCAACATTATGCATTTTAGACGAAAATTAACTGCACCAGGTAAAAAGTCCACCAGCAGTGCCATGACCAGTCCAGCACAAAGGGCGTGCTACCAGCAGCAGCGCTAGTGCTAAATTTGCTAATGGCAGCTGCAACTGAATTTGACGATGCTATTAAGGTGCTACTTCTGCTGCTGTCACTGCTCCTTGCGGCCTTAGGAACTGCTGACGGAAGGCACATGCGTCAGGCACCTCTACAAGAATTGACAGTCAGCACCAACTATTTTGAAGAAAATTATCGAGCATCGGATGAAGCGTTCCAGCGAGCATTCCGTATATCTCGTCCATGCTTTGAGAAATTGGCCAAGTATCTAAGATCCCGTTGGAGACACTACTACGGACACGCGCCGGAGAATAACAGCTCCAAGTACTCTTTGGAACTGAAGATGGGACTGACACTACGCTACCTTGGTTCAAGAGGATTTCTGGTAGATGTAGCAGGGCAATTTGGAGTGAGTGTTGCGACGGCTTCACGCGCGTACTTTGCAATATACCGCGTGTTATACGACGACGGTGAATATTTCGTTAGGTTTCCGAGAGACGAATCGGAATGGAAAGCTGTGTCGGACGGATTTCAACGTGTTGCTGGGTTCGATCGTGTGGTTGATGCTATTGACGGCACGTCACTCAACAGGTCTCGCCCCAGCAATATTTGGGATGGTACTGCAGGAAAAACTTTACAGCCTACAACATGCAAGCGATTGTCGATATCAATAAATTTTGGATGCTCTTGGTCCTTCTTGGAGTTAGACGTGGAGCCACACTGTTGAGCCACGTGAGATTCGTCTCTAAGTGCACGGCACTGATCAGACGCAGCAGCAGCTTGTTCACCCCTTAGCTCTTGGCACGCTCAAGGTAGCTCCGCCATTGCAAACTGATAAAATAAAGAGCAAACGGCGCGAATCGACGCCAGCCAACAATTCGTTGCTATTCCTTCGTACAGGTATTGTTCTACCAAAGTTGCCCTGACCTCAAATCTCAGGGCAAGTCGGGCAGCAGAGGGAAAAATGTTCGATCCTGATTGGCCGAGACAGTTGCCCAACCTGCCTTGCCCTCGGATGAAACATCCTATAAATGACGTTGACCTAGAACTTCTGTTACGGGGTTACATGAGGGGTACCCTAGAAAGGGTACCGCCTCTAGAAGTAGATATACTTCTGTGAGTATCGGTTTTAGATACTCTGTTGTGGGTGGTGTGGACCACACCACTACCACGTAGGTCTGGTGGCTGAGGGCCAACCAATAGCATTGGCCCACTTTTTATATGCATATTAAGGATAAATTAGAGTTAGTTAGTAATTTGTATTACAGGACAAATGACCTAATTAACTATAAATATAAATCAGTCTTAAACTTACGCTAAACTGGCTATTAAGTCCCCTAAGACCAGGAACTAGTAAACTGCCGTTCACGTAGAGTTTGTATACTCTTAATAGCACGCTTCATCAAGCAAGGTGCTCGTGTGGCCCCGTCACACTTGGTAGCATTTGTAGTCAATCCACGCCTACGCGGGTAGATTGACTACCTGAACCCTCTGTGGCTCCTACAAGATAAGCCAAAATGGATCGAGAGGAGTTCCCTCATCTAACCGATGCCCAGTTTGAGTCGGTCCAGAAGATGGTGGGCATCTTTGGAGGAGATGCCATCCGAAGTTTGGCGGCTGCTACGCCGGCCGAGCAGGTCGAACGCATCGAGGCGTTCGACACGTACGAGCGAGGGCTTATCGCTCACGTACAGGGACCGTGGATGAGGTGAAACCAGTCTAACCTAAGCCGTTGAGGCTTAAGGTTCATCCCTATGAAGGGAAGGAGGGAGAGAACCTCCATTTCTGGTCAGAGAAGTAGAGCTCGCAATGGACGCGGCTCTCATCTCGACCGAGCGACTAAGGGTCGCTTTCGCCCTATCCAACCTGGGAGGTCGAGCGAAGACCTGGGCGTACACGCGCGAGGCGACAACGCCGGGTTGCTTCACAACCTGGCTCACCTGTGTCAACAGTTTAGAGCCGCCTTCCTCCTGGCGAACTACGAGTATCGCCAGCGCTCGCGCTTCCTTGCCTGTAAACAAGGGAAGCGTGAGCTGCACGAATACATCCAGGAGATGCGAGTACTCGCTGCATCTCTGGTAGGGAACCCCCTACCTGAACACATCATGGTGACAGTGTTCATGGATGGCCTGAAGGTGGGCCCATCCCGCACACAGTTGTTCGCGTGCATGCGAACACTATGGAGGAGGCGATCCAGATCGCCCTCCAAGAGGAGTACAGCCACCGACAGGCTCGTACTCCTACGTCGGTGTGGCAAGGCCACAATGCGTCGTCAGGCGCAGTGCAAGGAGCTCCAGCAGCTGGAGCCAACACAGGGGTGGTACCCATGGAACTGGGTACGGCCGTACAGAGCTCCATCCGTTGCTACGGATGTGGGAAGCTCGGGCAAATGCAACGTGCTTGTCCTGCGGGAGGGCAAAGGAAGTTCCCTTCCAAACCTAGGGGCTCGAGGGGCCCGTGGCAGAAGCCGCGACCCAAGGGCCAGGGGAACAGGGGTCACCAGTAGGGGCGGGGCGCCCTACTGGGGAAGATCTAAGTCCCCATGGTAGGAGTGCGGACGGTGCACGCCATGGAGGCTTAGCCCCTGAGAGCCTGGGTGCTCTCGACACGAGGAAGCAGCGGCGGACCGCTCGTGGTACACGCGAGTGTACGGGGATATGGAGATCCCTTCAGAATCCTGATTGATTCTGGAGCGTCGACGAACTTTGCTCGACACCAGACGGTCGCGCGGAATGGCGACAAGTATGCCGACGCTTTGCGTGAAAGCGAAGGCAGGGGTCAGGTCTCGGTGAGACTGGCCGATGGTACGGTGGTTAACGTACCTGGGGTCCGGATGGGCCTGGCTGTAAAGTTTGAGGACTTTGACAGCACGGAGTCGTTCCTTGTCCTAGACATGGACAAGTACGACTTGAATCTAGGCATGCCGTGGTTCGAAAAGCACGAGCCCTGGTTCGGTTGGCGTGGCAAAGCCATTGGAGCTAGCCGGCCTGCAGTCTCCGACAGAGCTTTGGTGAGTAATGTTCCCACCTCTGTCCGGGACTGGGGCGCCAGAGAAGGTCACCAAGGCATTTATGTTCCCGAAGAAGTATTCAGAATAGTAAGCAATCGTTTTAGCGACATTGACTCTACAAAAGAGTCTAGAAGACGCCAAAACATTCTGGTCTCAGCCGAGTAACTTCTGGCGGCGATACACAGAGCCGGTTACAAGCCTCGTCACTCCCAGAACCACTATCGTCTCCAGCCCGGGGACATCGTCCTGTTACACGTCTATGGTAACGCAGTCTACCAAGTGCTTATCCCACGCGTCTTTCCTCCCACATACATTGACAGGAAAATAAACTGTTTGTTTGTCATTCTCGTGTACCGCAAAGCAGTATTTGCGAACAGTCCACCACGTTGTCTTGTTGCACTTCTCATTCAGTCGAAAGCAAATTGTGCTGAGAGAACTAGGAGGCCGTCCACGCTTAGTTCCTGCCGGGTGCTCATCTTGCAACCCAGAAAGGATTTCCATGGCCGCCACTGAATTCACTATTGAAGGTGCACAATGGGAGGATGTTGGAGGGCAAAGAAGAAGATTTGGAAGTGAGAAGCTTATAGTGGTGTAGCCACTGGCAGCAACAGTATTGCCTCCACTGGTTCTAGTCGTGAACTCCAACGATATCTTTTTACGTCGAACAAAGTAAAAATTCGTTGTGGAAATGGTTTAAATCGTGTAAAAAGGCATTTCACGTAATATTGTAAAAAGTAAAAACAAAAATGCCCGACACTGCATACAACCTAAATTCAAAGCTTCCTCATGTAAAACACGGCATTAGTTCAATTAAACCCAGTCTTCCCAATAACACACCCGACGCTGCTTAACGTTGACTATGCGCCTAACTTGTGTTTTCGGTTGTGCTTGCTTTTTACGAATCACGGGCGATAACTTGTTGTTTTCCTTGGTTAATTCCAATATTTATAATACAGCTTGGTTTTTGAAAAACATGTTCATAGGTGATACAATCTGAGTTGTATTTGAGAATTTTAGCTTGTTACCATTGAACGTCGGAAATACGACAACCATCTCAATCCTCCTTTTCCTTCCCGTAATGTCTTACGAGCGTCGACCGCCTTATAGTCGTTTCGATTTCGCGACCAGATTAGCGAGAAGCTTAGCCTCTCCATCTTCCTTGTACATGTCGAACATGAGGCGTAAGTTCTTACGATTTTTTGATTTGTGCATACGCTCCTTGATCGCCCCGGTAATCTGTTCATCGGTTTTTCCTTCCCATTGCTTGAACCAACTAATGGCAGTATTGAATTGTCTCGTCAGCTCCGGATCGTCAAAGTCAGGTTTCTTTCCCCTAAATAGGCGGACAATACCCAGCACCCTCTCTTCGTCTTCATCGGCCACGTCGCTCACAGTGCTGGCGATCCTTAAATGCCGTTTGTCATCAGCCACAACAGACTTAGCGTCGTAAAGCTTCAGTCCACTCGACGTTGAAGCAATCGATACAGCGTCGCTGCAAGCGAAAAGCGTGGTTGCAGCCCCCAACAATACAAAACTTAATCGCATAGTTCCACGTCTGGGAAAGAGAAGCTTGGTGTTTGTGTCTTTGAAGGTAAATCGCTAAGTGAGCGGTCTAAAGACGTTGTAGATAAATAGCAACCTCCATGCTGAAGTGTTAGCATAGTTGTACTAGTGCACCATACTTAGATGTAACTGTGACGACGTACTACTGTACAAGTTGTAGTACAACATACAAGAAGTAGATACGGACTGAAAAACCTCCAGTAACACAATGATTATGAGCCCTAACGTGACAAAAATGGGTACAGTATGATACTAGCTGGGACACACTGTGTAGGTGACACTGTGACTACGTTTTTCAATTTGGACGCATTATGCGTCTTTATTTAGTAAGATACTTCAAAATACATAAATGAGGATGAAACGCCACATTCTGGCATGTACCGTAAATCTTGAATTTCGGGCCGCGAACTGATGTGGACGTTCCAAAATGGGGAACGCGGATATGAGCCGTGAATTTTACATTACCCAAGCATTTTTTTGTTAGAATTGAAATTACAATAACAAGTGATAAGCAACTACAACGACATGCTGGGATTTGAAGATACAACATTGTTAGAACTGACACGACTGCATCATGGTTGCTACTGGGCTTTGTTGCATCTACAAAACATACTCTTGACATCTCGTTGTGAACAAATATCGAAGGTAAGCGACTATGTATGGATTGTGTCGTTGTAGATGATTATGCGTTTGTAGAATACACATAAACAACAGATGTTGTGGCCGATCGATGCCCATGTGGAGTCCACACCACCAACCATTTCGAAAATACGTACTTGGAGGACGTAGTGGGGGAAGTGGACTCAGTGGGTATACTTGCCTACCATGAGGAAACGTTAGTTAACATCTTCAGCATTCTCACAGCGAATAATATCGGATTTCTAGCAGCGTGTTTCATCCTCATTTATGTAATTTATCTGTCGTTGAAGTATCTTACTTAATAAAGACGCATAATGCGTCCAAATTGAAAAACGTAGTCACAGTGTCACGGTGACACTGTGCGACACTGTCACCTACACGGTACGTTCACAGTGTCACCTACACAGCATGTCCCAGCTAGTACCCATTTTTGTCCCGTTAGGGCTCATAATCATCGTGTTACTGGACGTTTTTCAGTCCGTATCTACTTCTCGTTGACATTGTGGCCAATTTCCAAGTCGCCGCCAAATCAATGTCGAAAATTGATGTGATAAAATACCTCCTGAAATTGTCCACCTAGCTAGATCATGCCGGTAGGGTTTGTAGGTGTCCTTTTCGTACTATTAGTGATGAAAGCAGTGTTATTGAGCTTGATGTGCTTTATTGGGCTCAATCCAAGCGCGACTCTGTGGTCCATATCTTCTTTAGCACCAGCCCCAACGAATTCGCAGTCTCAATCTACGGGCAGCGCAGAAAGAGGAGTTGAAGCCCCACGTGGCCATCAAAATGCTAAGAGCTAAGCTGACTGTGTCGGCGAGGTACTTTAGGTTTACAGAGCCAGCGTTTCGAAGATACCTCGGAAAGGTTAGGCAGCGTTATAGCTATTTGGGTTACTTAACATCACAACGGAGATGCAGTCAAGATATAGGAAGAAATTGTCAGGGTTACATCGCTGAGCATACGACCACTGGCGTCCAAGCCAACCAGATTGTCCGGTGTGATGATCAGCAGCAAGCCCAAATACAGAACACACACACGCTCCCACCAATACGTCTACGATATTATGCCTCCATTACTAGTGGTTTGTAGACACGAAGTTGAGCATTAAAGCTGCGTAATCATTTCTTCGTAAAGTAATACCAAATCTGGCATATCTCGCCCCTCTTTGTCAATTCCAGTTAGCTCCCATCGTTCAGTAACAAGTTATACGTTTTCATTATGCTACAATACTGCGCCATCCTGTAGACAGCATCGCTGAGTCAGTAACATAACAAGCGACAACCTGCAATCAACATTTATGAGGAGGAAGGAGGTCACCTATTTAATACTATAGATTCCTGGTATCGCTGGAGGCTATGCCTGATTGACGTTCTATCTTATGTGGTGCTTGAGCTGAGCGCGAAGGTTGCACCTTTTCCTTGCGCTTCGGTAGGATAACTTGAACACTTGCGGGTTTACCGGGCCCTCAGTGCTTTGGCAGCGCAATCTTTAACGCGATGGGTCCGCCAGGTCCATCGCGCCTTGGTGTCGATCGTGTACACACGTGGGGGTCACCTTGCCCCACATGCTGCAGCGTAGTTGAAATATCTTGGTGGTAATCACCAAGCACGGCGCTGCTTCTGTGCTTGACGCACAGGACCACCCCATCTTTCCTACTCTGCCCCACACGGGGAGACTTCGCGTCAGAGAAGGAAGATCTTCCGAAGAGGCGCTGGAGGAGACCCTTGAACCACTTGTTCCAAACGGCGCTAATTGCGAAGTGCAATCAACATTTAGAGTAACCTATATAGCTACTGTCGCAATCTTCCCGCTCACTTTTGAGCGGAAGATGTGATTTTGGTAGCACTTAGGCAAAGGAAGCTGTTTGTTCACGTTCTTCGTACACGAAATCTGTATTTGTAAAGTTACGGTACTTGTAAGGTTGTTGTAGTGCTCAAGATTCCCTTTCGGGGTCACCAATGTGGTTGATCCACGTCTGCTTGGCCAAAGCAGAAGTCGACTTTATTCTTTTCTTTCCGATTCCGGAATGAGCTCAGAAGCCATTCCTGTTAACTGTCTTCCACTAGCCTTCCTATCTTAAACATGTATCTGTATCCTCTACGACAACGCTGTTAACTTAGCCAGTTCTCCCTGTGCTCTTCTGAACAGTGGTAGATTATTTGAAATACTCACGAGCTCCTACAGAAGATCGTGACAGCTACATAACAAGCAAAACAAGTGCATCTACAAGCTGATAACTTGTAAAGTGGGGTGAACCCACCCAGAAAGAATGTCACGTCTCCTCCTCTAGATAAGCATCCATCGGTTTGTGGTCGAAATGGAAAGAGAGCAAAATTATAACAATTATTGTCAACATACACGCGACAGTGCACAACACGGGAGCATTATTTCCTCCTCCATTACCATAGGATAATTTCCAGTATTCCACTCGCTTAATACGGATTCACCATGTAACGGGGTTACATGAAGGGGTACCCGAGAAAGGGTACCGCCTTTAGAAGTAGATATACTTCTGTGAGTATTCGTTTAGATACTCTGTTGTGGGTGGTGTGGACCACACTACAGGTGTGGACCACACAACTGCCACGTAGGTCTGGTGGCTGAGGGCCAACCAATAGTTTTAAACCTACCTTTTATATGCATATTATGGAAAGATTATAGTTAATTAGTAATTTGTATTACAGGCCAAATGGACCTAATTAACTATAAATAAATCAGTCTAAAATCTACTCTAAACTGGCTATTAAGTCCCCTCAGACCAGGGACTAGTGACCTGCCGTTCACTTAGAGTTTGTATACTCTTAATAGCACGCTTCCTCAAGCAAGGAGCTCGTGTGACCCCGTCACACACCATGCTGCTAGCCCACACCAACCTCTGGGTAATGTCGACACGATTTTGGTCAGGGATAGCAATTACAATTATCGTTTTATTCTTCGTGCGAGTATCCAATTGATATTGTTGACTTCCTTCCTCCTATTATGTCGCGGATGAAGTTATGGAATACGAACTGCGTCAATTCCGGTGTGGGTACTATTGTCGCTTTCGCCCAAATTTGTAGAACCTAGATGGAAATTCGGAGTTTTGTAAATCGATTCAACCGGTTTTGACCAATCAGTGGTGGTGTTCGTCTGCACTCAACTTGTAGCATTGAGTGTTGCAACCCCAGTCTGACGCAGCTCCCCTCGACGCGTTTCTCTTGATGACGCACCCAACCAAGACGGAGCAGCGCAAAGCAACAATCCTCGTTCCTCGCCGTACCAGAGGCGAAGTCCACGTCTTGAACTGCTCCGAGAGGCAGTTTCCTCGCATGATCCGTTGATCAAACTCTCAGTTGATGTAAATTGAAGGACACTGTCAATCAGCGTCTGTCATCGTCGGGGCGGCTTGGTACGCACATAGTTCAATGCGACACGTGGAGCGAGATAAAAATCAAGCTTTGGGGCATCATCCAGTGCGAGTTGAAGCCATTAGCTATTCTGACGGGAACTCCACCAGCATGGACAGTTGATGAGCATGACCCAGCAATCGAGATGTTCGAGAAGTACACTTCCATGAGAATGAACACCAAGATGCTGGACCCGTGGACAAGTGCGATAGATTGTCGATATCTGTCGAGAAACCAGCACGAACCAGTCTTGCTCTCTGTCTACCAGTACGACAGCGAGATATCGACCGTTGGCCAGTTTGCAGAGTTTGAAGGCCAATACATTGGTCCATTCGCAACCGATCGTGGAGGTGCTGCGACAGAAGAACTCCACCAACTCATGATTAGCTCATTGAAAGAGAAATGGTGCGCCACGTTCACTGTGCAGGATATGTCATGGCGTCTTTGGGCTTCTTTTATTCTCAAGAAACCAAGACCTCTGCACGAGCCAGAAATCGCCAAGGGACCACCGCTAAATCTAGTGACTCAGTTCAGGCCTGCGTCAAATGCAAGTGATCAACACTTACAACGTGTGCAGCGCAGCGTAAAGATGGCAAAAAAGGTCGTTCAAGGCATGCAGGCAAAACTCAAGCACTTCGAGGAGACGGTCCAAGTGCTGCAGACTGCCATTGTGTCCATGAACCAGATGCTGGAAAATCATTTGGACGTTATCGAGGCATTGGGTGAGGATGTGGTGGTACCACCAGATAGTACAGAGGTCACGTCCGCCTTGGCTGCCATTCCAAATCAAGAGGACATCGACCATGCAGAACACAACTGGTTCTTGATTTGCAATAATCTCGAAAGCTAAGCTTGCATCTCTACCATAATAACTCAGTCTTCGTCACTTGAGCCCTCGTTGTCATCATCAGGATCGCCTCGCTCCGAATACTTCAACAAGTCGTCCACGACGAATTGCTCAGCTTGCGATGTGCTCACGTACTCATCCCCAACGGCCGACGTACAGTCAAACTCGCCAGTTACACTCCACCCACAAAGCTAAAAAATATTTGTCATGTCGAAATCTTGGAACTGCTGGAGCACATTTGCAATGTAAACGACTTTGCTTGGAGCCCTCGACATATTGCCGCTTGAACGCCTTCTTGATCAAACCGAGAGGTACTCGATGGGATTGTAGAATGGGTAGTATGCAGGAAGGAAGATGGGAATAATCCCCAGCGCCCGCAAGTAGTAGACGGTGTCCGGGTGCCAATGGATCTTGGCACCGTCCAGAATCCACACAGAGCCTCTTCTTGGGTACTGGTACACAGTCTTCCCAGAATGTGCATGCACACGGCAGCACCCTACGAACTTGGAGCGGTCAAACGTCCCATCCGTGTGAAATGTTTCCACGAGGCCATCCACAGAGATGAAGCAGAGCAATGACACCCGTGCCTTCCGATTAAACTTACCGCGAAACGCGAGTTTCTTTCCCTTCAAGCAGTAACCACGTGAGCGCAGCATGCCCCTGTTGTCAAAACCGACTTCATCGAGAAACTGGATGTTCATTTGGCACCACTTAATCGTGCTCAGCTCCAGCATGAAGCGAACAATATCGCTGACCTTGATGTTCATCGCCCTTCGTTCAAGAATCTTCCATGTAAGCCCATACTGCCGTAGCGCCCTCCACACCGTTGAGTTCGAGATGAAGCGTGTGAAATTGTGCTCAAACACAGCCTTAGCTTCGTCAAGAAATGCAACTGGGTGTCTCGCGTAGAATGCCAGAAACCACTCTCGCTGCTCTACTGTGAGCTGACCTATCCGCGCTGTAGAGCGTCGCTGGTAGTCGTTACCAGACTCGAAGCATTGGATCCAGTTTGAAATAGTGTTGATATGTTTGCTGTAGATCCTCGCCAGTTGCTGTTTCGACAAGCCCAATAGAAGTAGCCGTAGAGGGCGTGCATTATGGTGTTTGTCGACGAGTGGTGCCCATTGACCGCCTGTTGGATGCTTGCCATCGTCGTCGAGTGGCCGATTACTGATTGGCTCAGTATCGCACGAATCGATTTGAAATCGATTCGGCAAAACGATTCGATTCAGGTCATTCTCACAAATTCAAATGAAACTGACAATACCTTATGGTTTTTGTTTATCGGTATCTCGTACCGCAGCTTTGATAGGAAGTTCCAACCGTTTTTGGAAATTGTAGTGTATCCCGGGCAGGTAGATAGCAAACATCAAGACAATGCAATGCGGGGGCTAGACCTGCACGGAACTTGTAGCCTAGTGTATTGTTCACTAGCTGGTAAAATGAAGAGTGAGCTTCCAGGTAAGGTGCTAACCATCCCTCTGCTCAGTCTCATCAATCCATCGTGTCCAGAGTCGTCCCGCAGTCACTGACTGAAGTGAGAGACGGATCGTCCTAGTGACGATCGTATAGCAGATAAAATGTAGTGCATAAAAAGTCCCTCATAGAGTTCCAGAACAAGTACTAACAACCAGACCTGGAGAATATGCATACCCGCTGGCGTGCTGTACGACACAGTTGCGTCGAAGTATCTGTTAAAACTTCGACAGTCACTTCAAGGACTGCAAGTGGTGAACCAGGCTGGAATACCCGGCATCCACTACAGAATTGCAGCTATTGTTCAAAACTGATTCTTGGGTATGCGCTGAAGTAAATGTGGCGCTCGTACTGCCATAAACTCCATAACCGCGCCACATTTTGTAACCCTAGACCAGATGCCGCTCTTGGTGCATGTGTAGTTGTCGCGTTTCGGTTTGCCGTTGTTGGGACAGCCATCACAGATTTGTCTTCGCTGTAGTGTAGTCAAGAGCCATTCTAAGGCATTTCAGGGCGAGTTGACGTGTGCCATCTCGAAGCATTTTCGGCTCGACTGCTCTGCGAGTTTGTGCCTGCAAGCAGGACTTATATGGTTCATACTGGACGAGTATGTCCGCCTGGAACTGTTACCTTCCGACTTGGGTGCTATCGCTGTATGGATGTTAACGACCCCGTAAAAACAAGTAGCTTGGACTTTGATTAATCAATCGTGGCGAGTAGTTCGTATGAATGAGATTATGCTGTTGGAGTTCGTTGCGCTATCAAGCCATACTGCAAGACCGAGAATTGCGTCAACTCAAAGGACCTGCTTACGCCTATGCCCTGTGGAGTGCTATTTCACTTTACCTGTCCAAGTCTTACATGATCACAAAGATGAATTTGGAATATATGGTCGGATGCTAAGAACCTGGTGGACGAAAACTCTGCAAGTCATTTACGATGTTTACCTTCGTGATCTAGTGGTGCGTACCTGTTGGTCTACTATCAGATACTATCGGGCCTTGATTGGAGCTACTGTTACTAATTGGAGGAGAATGTTGTCTGCCGTGAAGGGTCTTTGCTGGGCCTTAGTGCTGATGATCGCGATGGTGATACACTTACCAATGGCGAGCTATGGTCTCTTGGAGTTTGTGTCCAGCGGTACATTAGGAGTGGCTGTCCTGCCGATAGTGACAGCTACGATTTGCCAGTTTGTCGATTGGGTTCCGGAAGGTTACTACGCGAGTGATACAATCATTGCTGTCGGAGTGATCACGCACTGTTGGTGTCTCGGCGATGGTGATGGTAGACTCCGTGGAGTTACACCTGATACGCTGACTAACCAAGCAATATCCAGACGGACGCTGCAACCCAATGCCGTAAAGAACCCGCGAACTTGACTCGCCTTCGAAGTACTGAGATTGAAGAACTACGAGAATTTGAAGACGCTAACGAAGGGGAGCTAAGATCCCAAGAGACTCAAGTTCGGAGATCTACACGTGAAAGATCAACTTGGCTGGTCAGTCGATGGAGGGCGTTACGTCGGGTCTATTTGCGGCAGTGCGAATGGTAGTGCAATTACTACGGAGCATGGCCCAGGCTCCCAACTTTAGCCGATGACGGCAAACTTCTGGTTAGGGAGAATGCCCCGTGCCGGGTTCGGCTGGGGTAGTACCAGAGGGTGGGAACCTAGCCCAAGCTCTTGCACGTCGTAGACACCCAGATACTCCCGGGTGGACTTGTGAATGGCGCACCACGACAGGCGTACAAGGCTTAAGCGAACGCTTTGACCAACAAGCATACTTCAACGATCGAACTCGAAGGTGATGATGCTAGGTGCGATGGTTGTGTTGGAGCATCCTCCGGTGTGGGATCTAGGTCTCAATCGGGACGGATGACAGGTCAAGATGGAAGTGTATGCAGCGTGTTTGGAGAAAAAATGTCGCTTTACAGCACTGAAGTTATGTCAAGGAGCTTAAGTGAGTAAAGAAGACAAGGTGTCACGCCTAGAAAGTGTTCTCTGCTTCATCGACGACCAATTAGAGAAATCACTCTTACATTTTCCCGGTCAAGAGCTAGTCAATAAACAGAAGCAACTTTGCTTTTACTTTCTTTATGTCTCCGTGTCCCCTACTTGGGTCTTTACTCTAACAACACCCACCATGTCCGGGGTAAGTACGTGACAGATTGTATTACTCTTAATGATGTGTTGTTGATCATGTTTAAGTAATATTTTTTTATTATTGACCATCCATCAGGTTTACCAGGTCCGTAGTGAACACCTAATCATAGAGAAGCGTCAACCCATTATATTTTATACGCAATTTCTAGTCACATATCAGTATGTATATCTGTCATTCTGCATAATTCCAGCAACAACAAAATGGCAATGCTCGAGCTACCCAACAACAACGATGGATATGTGGAATGGGAATTCGAAGGCTCAGTCGTTACCGAATTGGAGGAAGCCCATGCAAACGATATTGCGGTCTACGAAGAGAAAGCGTCGACCGAAGCTGACAAGAAGATACCAGTAACGTCTACGTAGACGAATCATTTGCATGAGTTAGTAGCGTAATATTCACGACTGAGACGTCAAGCTAGCTTGCGACGAGCGCAGTGAATTTCTCTCTTCGTTACCCATGTGTTTGCGATAATATGAATAACGGTCTAACTAATACTCCAAGCGAAAGAAAAAGAAAAGGCTCAGTTTTTCGAGATCGACGCTTACCTCGGGTTGGAATACCCTTGAGCGTAATACATGTTCCCGGGATTGAAGCGTTGTGGTCTCAAAAGCTGTTTTTAGGCCTGCCGGATTTTGCAAAACTTCTTCCGAGAAACCGCTAAGAAATTTCGTGCTGATTTCTAAGTGCTTGCACCAGAAAGTATGTCTATCACACATGAAAAGTCAGATTCACTATTACGCAGCCGTTGATTTGTTACGGAACTGGTTGGTGCTATAAGTCTCCTCGAGATTGCCGTGTACTTGAGGTCAGTATGGGGCACAGTTCAAGTCCTCAAACTAAACAGACACAAAGCAAAATATTATGGCGTGGTTGGGAGGGGAGTTGGTATGCATACTAAATTTTGGGGTAACAGATCTGACAATCGTATGTGGACTGTGACCGAGGAGCGACACGTGGATGATGTTCCTGCTGCGCACAACATTATTTAGTACCGCACCACGTACCGAGATTCCAATTAAATGAAAGGCTACATACCTGTCATGGATTACCATAATCGTGTATCTCATAATGACGTTTCCATCTCCTAATAAGCGTTTGCAAAAACGTCTTTATGAACCATAACTTCATTAAGACACTGTGAAAAATTATTGATGGCGAAATGTGAATGATCGGTATGGTTAGAACATCGCTGCAGAGTGGATCACCCCGTAGTTAGAGTCGTGGAGATTACATTGATAGTGCTGGTCGAGGGTATTAGGTACTATTGACTGCAATCACTGTTTCACAGTCTACGTGTACCACAAATGGCCTGGCAAGAAAAAAATGAACTCCGTAAAAGTTGGTGCTGGAGCCCCGATCAAGCATTTTCAAGACGCACACACCGTCTTCTCGTTTTTATGAATGATTTCACATCCCCAGTTGTGGCAAACCATTCCGATATTGTCAGAATCTCCACTCCAAGTATGTCAACCCACTGCTTCATAAACTAGAAACATCATATCCGACTATGTATATTGAATAACTTGTCATATTTCTCAATGTCATGTTCAACAGTGTCAGGCTTCAAAAACAAAGGTGGGGAGCTTCTTAGGGAAAGCGAGCAGAAGCAAAGTACCTTCCCATAGTTCAAGTGGATGGAAGCTTCTAGAAGCTTCCACAACCGCTCTACATACGGTTTGTATATTAAATATACTATACCATGATGCTATATGGTACTAACTTGAAGTACTTCCTAGACTATCACCTACTGGTCACATTATTGATCTATCCTGTAACACTTACCCTTCCTATGGCGTGCGCCTCTCTGTGAACTGGTCATTGCCGAATTAGTGCGAAAGCCGCAATGTCATCTGCTGTCAGTTCTCGCTGGGATTCGTTCGATCACTTGTCCCTTCGCTTCCTTACGGTTGCCTTGTTACTGGTGGTTTGGATAGGTCCCTTTGAGTCGATGGTGATATCTTCGGTGGCTGCTCCCGCGATGACACTTGTGTCAGCGGTGACAGTTGTCGTCTGAACCGAATTCTGAGCCGATTGCGTCTCCCACTAGAGACTCCTCAACCTGGTGATCCTGCCACCTACCTGAATGCAGAAAAGGAGTGTCTATAGGAAGATCTCCTCTTTAGAAGTACTCTGTCTGTAGTCCGCTCTCCAACTGCAAACTATCCTTCCCTAGCGTCGCCTATGAGGCTTAGCTCATCGTCATCCCATCCAATACACGACTCGTTTCGAAGTTTCGTACCCTCGGGGCTGAAGTGCGAGGGCGAGGTCGAATGACCGTCAGACGGTGGACTGAGCGACGATTCTGCAAGCAATGTGACTGCTGGTAGACAAGATGACCCTGAAGCATCGGTCGATTTGACTCCTGGAACGGTACTCTTCAATGACAGTGTCAAGAAGAAAGCGGACCTACCCCGACGCTCTCAGCTACATCGTGGAGACGATGCCTCTGATTAACATCCTTCACTTCTTGAGCCTCCCGTGGTGCATTGTTCGACGCAACACCGGAACCGTTACGTACCGAAATCCAACTGGGATTACGATGTGTCGTCCAGAATAGTACGTTTGTTGGAAGTGCGGGGGGGGGCACTACATCACTGCTATCTAATAGATGGGAAGATCTATCCTATGCAGATGAGCAGGGTGTGGATGTAGCGGTTGGATAAACCCTCGTGCAGACCGATGATGCAAGTTGATGAGCGGAAAGCCTATGATGACGCCTTCGGTGATGGTCTCCCCTTCGCGGATCGGGCTGGCGAACGTGAGAGCGCGTCGAAAGCTGGAACTTGTTTCATAGACGGTCTTAGGGCTACAGCATACTATCTCGAACAGCCGAATCTTGTTACTATGGAGATGAGAGGTACCTGTAAGGATACCCGACCTTCTGCTATCAAGTATGGAGTGTCATGTGAAGTTGTATCCGAATTTTCCAAGCTTCTTTAGCGTCACAGTATTCCCTTGAATTACGATCAGCTCCATCGTATATCTTGAAAACATCGAGCGCTAACGTTACAACGCTTCACGACGTTGGCCAAATCTTCCCCAGGTGCTTACTTGGTTAGTGCAGGTCAAGATGGGGCTGGTCACTGCTTCGTCGTGATTTCATGTGTGTCGGGAAAACGACTTCTCGTTTTTTATCAGTGATGAAGAAGACGACCATCCGGTAAGTGTTGTAGCGCTGGGTAATCAGTAAAAGGTGCAGCATGTGAAGTGCGTCACCCGTGTCGAGTTGAATAATGGCTACTAGTGTCCTCGTGGTAAACGCATGACTAAGACGCAACGGAAACGGCAGAAATGCTTGGAGAAGCAGGGGCAGCAACATTAGGGGGTATAGTACGGGAATACTTTATCCCCTTTCGTTCTTGCTTGCCCTCATAGCCGCCTTCGCTTCTTCCGTCTTTCTTCTTCGAATTTGCTAGAGATCTGGTACTTGCGATAGATTATCCACTGAATCCCATGTTGATTGCTCTTTTCCCACCACTCCACAAGGGAATTCGGTGTGCCGTTCCCGACGACGCTTTCCCTTGTTGCGCTTGGCCAACACTACAGTCCGCGATTATCATTCGCTAGGTTTGGAAAAGCGGTTGGCCACTTCTAAGGTTTCCACAATCCTGTGTCGAATACTGGATGGAGCTTTTCTGTCTGGGTGTTCAGCTTGCAGGCGTGGTTTGCAGCTTCCGTACAATAGTGCACGGCCCAACCCATTTGGGATCAAGCATTGATTAGATGGGTAGACCGGAGTGTTTCGGGCCAAGGTTCTTGGTACTCAGGTAGATTTGATTTCCATTGTTGAAGCTTTGATCCTCTAGATTCCGGTCGTAGATCACACGCATCCTCTCTTGTACTTGAGCTAAAGCTTCTCAACATCAAAACACTACAGCAGTTTTTGCGCTCGTGGGAACTCGGTGGCAAGTCGACTCTTGGGCACGTTCTGAAGCTGCTCAGCTGCAAGTTGAAGCGGATTCGTAGGGGTTTAAATCAGATTAGCTTCGAAAGGCGCAAGCTTGGTGCTGAAGTTGACCGTCGAGTTGACGGCGAACTCAGCAGAGGTGAGATGTACATCCAATTGGCAACACCAAGTACTCCCAGAGACCATGTGAATCCTGGAAGGCAGTAAATAATGTCTTTCTCGCGCATGTGCACCTGATAATACGTAGACATCAAATCCACTGCGCGAGGAAGAATTAAGTTTCAAATCAAATTAACCGTGGGTAACCAGTACGATCCTGCCATCACGTCTAAGATATCATCTTTCCGCGTCATCGGGGTGCTTTGTTGCACTGTGCTGGAATATAAATACTAGTAGTCGTGGAAAATCTTCCATTCGTCTGGTTTCCGAACACAGAATGTCGGCGTGGCGTGTGGACTGATGCTTGGTCGGATGAGTTTCTTCTTCAACGTGTCTACGACCCATCACACAATTTCGGGTTGTTGTTCTGGTGATTGTCGCCACAGCTGCCGGTACATCGCGAGGTTTGGATCCTTCACATCGATCCGGTGCTCGATCTCGCGTTTTTCCGGTAAACCTTCAGGTAGTTCCGAGTGGAACACATTATTTATGTACTCCATGAGAAGAGTGAAGGCAGGATTATCTTGAAAGGTTTCCCAGCCGGTTTTAAGATATCACTGAACATTTTCAGTTAAAACACTGGTCGGTTGATCTTGCCGTTGTAGTATATGAGCAACCCGCTCGATCGTTTCGTTGGACAGCACCAACATAAAGTCGAGGTCTTCGATTGACTTGGTCTTGAGTTTCAGGAACTTCTTCAGTTTCTTCGTTATGATTTACTTTATTTGTACCCCTACTTTATCAACGATACCCATCGTAAACATCTTATCCACGATGCTGTCTTTGCCCTTGGTACTGCTCGAAACCTCAACACTTCCGACTGTACCTCCGCGCTTAGACGACTCCGAGTCGCCATTCATCACCGAACACTTGCCGGCTGACGATTGTTGTTGTTGTTCTCGAACAACACTTGGACCCGCTGTACTGCGTTACGAGCAAGTATGACCGCGGATGTCACATCCGTTTCCATCGCGGCGCTTCGACATGAATCTGGCCTTTGCGCCGATAGGCCTATCGCCTATACAGATCTCCGAAGCGCAGTGCAACCTCCGCTCCACTTTCCTCGATCTATTCACAAATCTCGCTTGCTCGTTCCCAGCACAGATTATTCGAACTTGCTCATTCGATTCGTCGATCTCTCCAGTCAATCTTCGGCTGTGTATCCTCAAATAATGGAATACCGAGGAGGTAGTCAAATTCATCCGGTATGGCGTAGTCGAGGCAACAAACTCGCATACCTCACTTAGACCATAAACATCAATCTCGAGGGGTACTACCTCCAGTTCCGTCTCGATGATATGATTATCTCCAAGTTTAACTAGTCTATTCATGTCTTTTAATAACTGTGTCTCGAGCAGGTGCTCGTAGGCTCACGATTTCGACACGTAGATTGTGGTTGCGCAACAATCTAGTAGCATTCTTCGAATCGAGACAGTGTTGCAACCCACATTGATTTTCCCCGTGACGGAAAACAGTGGATATGCCTTTAAATCGGAGGGCTTCACGCAAACATTAAGGCTGTTATTCTCGATCTTAGCAGTTCAGGCTACGCTCTCGACCACGTTAGGACCCTCTTTCACAGACGTGGTTGACCTTCTACTGCTTCTTCTGGTCCTTCTTCCAGAGGAAACAATTGGCTTTGACGTGTCCAGGATTCTTATAGAAGTAGCACGTACAACCCTCGGTACGCTAGGATTCCGACTTCAGTTTTAAGCGTCATTTTCCTCTGAAGGAATTTTTCTTGAATGACTTTCCATGCTCTAATGCGTCGTTGTTCAACTTCATTGCTTCTTGACGAACATGACGGTTACGTGCGTTGTCGATGAAGTGGGTTCACTCATACTTCACCGCTAGGCCTAGCACGTCTCACGGCTTCTCGGGGTTCTCGAGCTTCATACAGCTTCACGGGCGAGGCTTGAGACCATTGGCGAAACACAACACCTGGTCGAGCATACTCATGCTTTCGAATCGGAAAGTGAGAACTGAGTACTCGCCATTGTAGGACACAATACCCGCTGTCTGCTTCAGCCGCTGAAGCTTTTCACCCAAGACAGTTTGGTAGTTCGATGCTTCGAAGTGTAGGAACACATGCTCGAGGAAAATCCCCTATGTGTGTCTCACAGGAACCACTCCGAGGCCACCTTTTCCATGGCCGACCCGGTGATCACTGTGACGGGGTCACACGAGCACCTTGCTTAGAGGAAGCGTGCTATTAAGAGTATACAAACAATAAGTGAACGGCAGTTCACTAGTCCCTGGTCTTAGGGGACTTAATAGCCAGTTTAGAGTAGATTTTAGACTGATTTATTTATAGTTAATTAGGTTCATTTGGCCTGTAATACAAACTCCTAATTAACTATACTTTAAGCTAATTATGCATATAAAAGGTAGGTTTAAAACTATTGGTTGGCCCTCAGCCACCAAACCTACGTGGCAGTGGTGTGGCTCACACCACAGTGTGGCCCACACCACTCCATCAGAGTATTAAAACAAATACTCACAGAAGTATATATACTTCTAAAGGCGGTACCCTTTCTGGGGTACCCCTTTCATGTAACCCCGTTACATCCTCCCCCACTTAGGTTGGAAACACCCCCAACCAATGAGGAGCTAGGAAGAGAGCTCCGCTCTCTTTCCTGTCCTTTGTCGATACCCATCGACGAGCCACCGTTGTGGCTTAAGGCTTTTCATTCAGCCTTTTCGCGCGTTCAAGACACCTGGAGGCTTCCACGTCAGCCTCCCAAGATGCCTAAGAAGGCAAGCACCCGCGGCGCTTCGGCGCCTTCTAAGTCTAAGACCGCGAGGTCGAAGACTGCTAAGGCCAAGTCGAAAGACAAGGCCGCTCCGCGCAAGGAAGTCCGCAAGGCGGCTTCCGAGGCAGGCAGCAAGCGTACGGCTGCTGCTGCCAGCCAAGAAGGGAGTTCGCGACGCAGTCGCTCGCGCTCCCTATCACCCGACGATAGGCCGAACCCTCGGTTCGCCTATCGGGACCACAGTCCTGGGTCAGAATCCCCGGAGTTTAACATCCCTATAATCACGGGATCAGAGTCTGACGGGGACTCTCCTGGATCCACTAAGGATCCATCTTCTTCTCAGGATGCTCCTTCACAGGACACTCCTGCACAGGACGCTCCTTCGCAGGACGCTCCTGTTGATGATGCTGAGTCATCAGAGGCAAAGGCAGCTTCGACAAGCTCGCCTGCCAAGAACCTTACCTTGACCGAAGGTAAGGCTCGAGCCCAAGCTGCGAAAGCAGCGTCTCCAAAACGGGCTGGTGAGGGCGCTGCTGCTGCTAAGAAGCGCGCAGCCCCTGGCTCTCCTACGTCAGAGCCTTCAATCGCTAAGGGATTTAAATCCCTGTTCGACTCCTCAGACGAGGAGGAAGAGGAGGGGGCTGTCTCCGAGCCCCGAGAGATCTCCAATGATCTCGATGAGCAGCAAGAGCGTTACCAAACTGCTCGGCTGCAAGGCACTCCTGTGCCTCCCACGCCGGCGTATCCTCGCGGATACTACCCTCCTGATGCGGGGTCTGGGTCTCCAATGTTCTTGGAGCACCTCAAGGCCCCTCGTGGTCTAAACCATGGGCGCACTTCGCGTGGCGCCTATGAGCGTGCCTTGGTTCAAGTCGAACCTCTCTTTGTCAACGACATTGAGGCCGCTAGGTGTGTGCTACTTGCACCACACCGAATTCCTCTCAAGGAATTCACTAGTCTTCGAAAGAAATCCGAAGACCGTGGTGGGCTCTTCCCCGTGTGGGGCTACCCTTGGGTACAGCCCGAGAACACCACAACCCAGACCCAGGCAGAAGACCTGTTCTGGAGATGGGTTTCTCTAAAGAACTTCACAGTTCAGGAGTTGAAAGAACTCCGGGAAGATCGCCTGCTGTCCTATGTCTTGGACCAGCGAGATCTTCGAATTGAGTTTGCCCACTTAGTCGCTAAGCGGCAACTCCACTCCGTCATGGAGGGACTTAGACAGCAGTCTAAGTCCAGCGCTCAAGATGAGCGCGGGTACGGTTCCGTCAACCCAGGGACCGTACACCGTAAGGCGGCTAAAAAGCCGCGGACTACTTACGCCCCGGCTGTTGATCCCAAATCTCAACAGCCTTCGGGCAGTCAACCCGGAGCCGGTCTTCCGGCTCCCACGAGTTCTGTGACGAGGGGTAACCCCGCCACTTCACAAGCAGCTGGCGCTTCCCAGAGCGCCGCCGCTCCTGGACGACTCGCTCCACATGATAGTGGAGCTCGCCGTTCCGGTCAAGGAGGGCAGGAGGAGCTCTCGCACGCGTTTGAGTACGCGGCTCCTTCTCAGCCGTATCCTTCTGGACCCTCATCTTCGGGTCGGGACTCTGTGGGGTCCCTATTAAGTGACGAGGTCCGTCAACTTCGAGATCGCGTTTATGCGATCGAGATAGCCCTTGGGCTTGGACCTGGTGGTCAGGCTGCCTCTCAGGCTGGCAAGCCGGGGACCCTTGAGGTCCTTCGCCAAGACTTGGACGCTCTTGGTCGTGAGACTCATGAGCTCCATGGGCGTGTTGACCGCCGAGCTCCGGCTGCTGCCGTGAAGGAGCTCCGTCGAGGCTTAGACGTTCTAAGCCATGAGGTGCATGGTCGTATGCCCTCTTATGAGCCGCAGGGGTACTCATACCACTCGGCTTATGGGTATAGCTCTTACCCGAGCTCTTCCCATTCGGTACCATCATACCCTTCGTATGACTCGCGTGGGTACCAGCCTGTATATCACTCACAGGCTTCGACACCGGCAACTCCGGTTGTCCAGAGGACTCAGCCTCGTTTCGAGGAGGTGAGTTCTCACCTTGGTCTTCCTCCGTCCGAGAAGGAAGACCCAGCGGATCGTGATACCGCTTAAGACGCCCCACGTAGAACGTCGGGTGCGTCGCCATTGACTTTGGGAGGTCAATGGTATACGCTGCGCCATGTCTGGCCAGGACCGCAAAGGGTCCGATGAAGCGGTGCTTCAACTTGTTGCTCTCTACAGAGCTAACCACCTTTAGCGGTAGGTTTTTAGTGTCTAGGAGAACTAGGTCACCAACCTTAAACACGTTTAAGTTTCCTCTACTTGTTTTGTCAGAGTACTCCTTTTGTTTGTCTTGGGCTAACGCCATTGCGTCTCTAACCCGGCTGATTAACGTCAGCCTGTTGTCTATAAATGACGACAACTGTCTTTTTAAAGACTCGGGCTCTATTTCAGAGACCTGGGAGGAAAAGGCTTTCCGAGCCTCTCCCCCACTTACGATGGAGGCCACGGTGCCTCCCCGCAAGGTTAGCGGCACCTGGGGGTGTCGTAACCCATTCAGATAGAACGGGGTAAACCCCGTTGATGCGTGTACCGCATTGTTGAGTGCAAACTCAACCATAGGAAGCTGATCCGACCAGGATCGAGGTGCTTCCGCACAGATACTGCGCAGAGTATCTTCGAGCACGCGGTTGACGCGCTCCGTCTGACCATCCGTCTGCGGATGGTCTGCAGTTGACATCGTCAACTTAGTTCCCAACAATTGGAACAGGGTGTCCCAAAACGCACCCGTGAAACGCGGGTCTCTATCCGAGACTATGGTCTCTGGTAGACCATGATAGCGGAACACGCTATCTAGGAACAGCTGTGCAGCTTGTTTCCCGGTGACCTTGTCACGTACCGGAGCAAGATGTACCATCTTGCTCAAACGGCATACAAACACCAATATGCCGGTGTTGCCCTTGTCATCGGCCGGCAGGCCGAAGACGAAGTCGAGACTCATCGACTTCCAGCAATCCGCTGGTACAGGTAGGCTCTGCAGTGGAGCCGAGGCGTGACCCGAAGGCTTCACCCTCTGACATGTTTCACATGTCTTGACATAGTGTGCCACCCACTTATACATGCGGGGCCACCAAAATGTCTGAGAGACCATTTGGTAGGTCTTCTCCCGGCCAAGATGGCCACTGATCGGCGCATCATGCGCCTCTAGAAGTATGTCATACTTCAGATCCTCGTCGTTTGGAACGACAACCCGAGGAGGATCTCTAGGGTCTACTCTGTAATGGAGTAACCCATCGGCCAGCTCATAACGATGGAGCTGCGCCCGCTGTCGAGGCGAAAGCCTGTCGACTTTGGCGTCCTTGCCATCGGACAAGAACTGCACCAGTGGTGTATAGTTCTCGTCCTCCTGATACGCCAAGCGTATCCGATCATATAGATCTGTCGTGACCCGACTGACATGAGCTAGCTCATAGTCAGGTCGACGCGACAAAGCATCGGCAAGCACGTTGAGCTTGCCCGGCTTGTATTCAACGCGGAAGTTGTATTCCGCGAAGAATGACAGCCACCTCGCCATCCGCTGCGACAGATGCGGCGAGTTGGTGGCAGTCCGCAAGGACGCGTGATCCGTATAGATCACAAAGGGCCTCGTGCCCAAGAGGTGAACTCTAAACTTGACAAGAGCGTACTTCATTGCAAGTAGCTCCTTGTCATGAACGGGATAGTTCCGTTCGGCAGCCTTCAGCTGCCTGGACTGGAAGGAGATGACACGTTCGTGTCCTTCATCGTCCTTCTGCAACAGCGCACAGCCTATTGCATAGTCAGAAGCGTCACAGACGACGCTAAATGACTTGTTTTCGTCCGGCAAGGCCAGGACTGGCGCTTGCTGTAAGCTCGCCTTGATGCTGTCAAAAGCATCTTGGTGCTGTTGCTCCCAGACCCAGTCGGCTCTTTCTTTAAGAGATCCGACAAGGGTCGAGCTAGTTCAGCGTACCCTGCGCTGTACTTGTGAAGATAGTTGGCTAAGCCCAACCACTTCCGGAGGTCCTTCTGCGACCTCGGGGTCGGCCAAGCCGCTATGGCCTTGACCTTCCCTGGATCGGCGCGTACGCCGACCCTGCTGACAAAGCAGCCGAGGACCTTTATCTCCTCAGCTGCAAAGACGCACTTGTCGATGTTGGCATAGAGCTTGTTAGCTCTCATGACCTCAAACACTCGACGGAGGTGCTTCAAATGCACCTCCATAGCCGTCTGGCCACCTTCGGCACGGCTATGGACGAATATATCGTCAAAGTACGTCTGAGCGAACGTACGCAATGGTCTAAACAGTTGTGTGACCAAGCGATTGAACGTCGCTGGGGCATTCGATAGCCCCTGTGGCATCACTAGCCACTCCCAGAGCATCCCACTCGGGGTGCTCACTGCGGTGAGAGGAATGTCACTCTCCCGCATCAGGATCTGGTAGTATCCGTCTACCAGATCCAGGGCACTGTACAGCGTACAGCCCGACATGTTGTTCAGCAACACATCCTTGCGAGGGATCGGCGTCTGTGCCGGTACCGTCGCATTGTTCAGCTTGTTGTAAGCATGAACCAGACGCCACTTCTCGTTCGTTTTTCGAACGCAGAAGGTCGGCGTCGAGTGCGGGGACTTCGACTCCCGCACCATGCCCGACTTCGCCTTTTCGGCGAAGAAGGCATCTATGACCTCGCACTGCTCGCGAGGTAGAGGCCACTGCCTCGTGACACAATACTTTGTGCCAGGCACGAGGTCAATCTCGTGCCGAACTCCCCGATCCGGCGGGAGTTGGGATGGTGGGTGCTTCGACACCACATCCGAGTATTCCTTCGCAAGAGGATACACTGGATCCTCCGGGTTCTTGAGAATCTCAGAACCCAAGCGCGTTGCACGCTGCTTCGTGAACCCCTTCAGGACGTCCTCGTCCATTACGGAGGAAGAGTTCAAATCTTCAGGAGAGGTCTCCGGCTTCAGGAGCACCATCTCCGCAATCTCTCCGGCCATCAACTCGGCCAGGAAGTCCTTCATGGACAATTTCTCGAGGTTCAGCAGTGCTGACACCTCTGGCAGTGCCTCCAGATGGACGGCGCCTGCCCTAACTTGACGACCGGACACGCCGTCGAAGACATGGCATTGCTCTTCGACCGGCCGTGCCGGTGGAGTCTCAGACTCCGAGTGTGGTACTTGGTTATCCACACGGGAGGTGTTCACCGACACCTCCGCACTCGTACTGGTCTTCTTGACCCCGCGTGGAACTCTGTTACCCACGCTAGAGACGCACGCTGCGCTCTCAATCTTCTCGGTCTCCTCGACCTTGTGTGGAACTATGTTACCCACACCGGAGGCGCTCTCGGCGCCCTCCCCAGAAGCCTCAGCTGCTTGCGGACCTATGTTACCCGCTTGCGGAACTACGTTACCCGCCTGTGGACCTATGTTACCCACTTGTGGACCTATGTTACCCACACAGGAGACGCCATCAGCGCTCTCCTCAGCAGCCTCTGCTGCTTGCGGACCTAAGTTACCCGCCTGGTCAGTGCCGTCCGGCACTGCCACAGTCGAAGCCCATACGGCGCGACGACCCTCAGCGTTGGGACTTGCCGTCGTGGCAATCCCACACGCTTGGCAATGAGCCTTGGTCTCACGACCGGTTGCGAGGCTCATCGCAACATCTTCACAGGAGTCGGTGACTCCCAATACTTCTTCGGGCGCATAAGCGCCTTGGCGACCATCTCTGGCGCCCCGTCCGGGACAGAGGTGGGAACATTACTCACCAAAGCTCTGTCGGAGACTGCGGGCCGGCTAGCCCCAATGGCTTTGCCGCGCCAATCGATCCAGGGCTCGTGCTTTTCGAGCCACGGCATGCCCAGGATCAAGTCGTACTTGTCCATGTCTAGGACAAGGAACGACTCCGTGCTGTCAAAGTCCTCAAACTTTACAGCCAGGTCCATACGGACCCCAGGTACGTTAACCACCGTACCATCGGCCAGTCTCACCGAGACCTGGCCCCTGCCTTTGCTTTCTCGCAAAGCATCGGCATACTTGTCGCCATTCCGCGCGACCGTCTGGCGTCGAGCAAAGTTCGTCGACGCCCCAGAGTCAATCAGGACTCTAAAGGGATCTCCATATCCCCGTACACTTGCGTGTACCACGAGCAGTCCGCCGCTGCTCTTTCTCGTCTCGAGAGCACCCAGGCTCTCAGGGGCTAAGCCTCCATGGCGTGCGCCGTCCGCACTCCTACCATGGGGACTTAGATCTTCCCCAGTAGGGCGCCCCGCCCCTACTGGTGACCCCAGTTCCCCTGGCTCTTGGGTCGCGGCTTCTGCCACGGGCCCCTCGAGCCCCTAGGTTTGGAAGGGAACTTCCTTTGCCCTCCCGCAGGGCAGGCACGTTGCATGTGCCCGAGCTTCCCACATCCGTAGCAACGGATGGAGCTCTGTACGGCCGTACCCAGTTCCATGGGTACCGGCCCTGTGCTAGCTCCAGCTGCTGGAGCTCCTTGCACTGCGCCTGACGACGCATTGTGGCCTTGCCACACCGACGTAGGAGTACGAGCCTGTCGGTGGCTGTACTCCTCTTGGAGGGCGATCTGGATCGCCTCCTCCATAGTGTTCGCATGCACGCGGAACAACTGTGTGCGGGATGGGCCCACCTTCAGGCCATCCATGAACACTGTCACTTTGATGTGTTCAGGTAGGGGGTTCCCCACCAGAGATGCAGCGAGTACTCGCATCTCCTGGATGTACTCATGCAGCTCACGCTTCCCTTGTTTACAGGCAAGGAAGCGCGAGCGCTGGCGATACTCATAGTTCGCCGGAAGGAAGGCGGCTCTAAGCTGTTGACACAGCTGAGCCCAGGTTGTGAAACAACCCGGCGTCGTCGCTTCGCGCGTGTACGCCCAGGTCTTCGCCCGACCTCCTAGGTTGGACAGGGCGAAAGCGACTCGGAGTCGCTCGGTCGAGATTAGAGCCGCGTCCATCGCGAGCTCTACCTCTCTGACCCAGAAGTGGAGGTTCTCTCCCTCCTTTCCCTCATAAGGGTTAACCTTAAGCCTCAACGGCTTAGGTTGGGCTGGCTTCATCTCAGCCACGGGGGTCTGCAGCCCCTGTACGTGGGCGATTAGCCCTCTCTCGTACGTGTCGAACGCCTCGATGCGTTCGACCTGCTCGGCCGGCGTAGCAGCCGCCAAGCTTCGGAGGGCATCTCCTCCAAAGATGCCCACCATCTTCCGGACCGACTCAAACTGAGAGTCGGTCAAATGAGGGAACTCCCCTCTATCCATCCTGGCTTACCTTGTAGGAGCCACAGAGGATTCAGGTAGTCAATCTACCCGCGTAGGCGTGGATTGACTACAAGTGCTACCAAGTGTGACGGGGTCACACGAGCACCTTGCTTGAGGAAGCGTGCTATTAAGAGTATACAAACTCTAAGTGAACGGCAGTTCACTAGTCCCTGGTCTGGGGGGACTTAATAGCCAGTTTAGAGTAGATTTTAGACTGATTTATTTATAGTTAATTAGGTTCATTTGGCCTGTAATACAAACTCCTAATTAACTATACTTTAAGCTAATTATGCATATAAAAGGTAGGTTTAAAACTATTGGTTGGCCCTCAGCCACCAAACCTACGTGGCAGTGGTGTGGCTCACACCACAGTGTGGCCCACACCACTCCATCAGAGTATTAAAACAAATACTCACAGAAGTATATCTACTTCTAAAGGCGGTACCCTTTCTGGGGTACCCCTTTCATGTAACCCCGTTACAATCACTGTCAGACATGTGCTTGTGTCTTTGATGACAAACCTACACGCGTTCTCAACTTGGAATAGCCATTCGCGCATGCCCTCTCCCCTCTTGCCAGCGAGTTGTCAGACAGTTGCGCACGTTCTACCATTGCTTGGTTTAGCTAATCGATTTCGGTGACTAGTTGGGCGATCACCTATTGGTCACATTACTGATCAATCATGTAACAAATTCCCTTTGAGGAATCGTGTTCTTAACAATATCAGTACAATTTGATCAGCCAGTTTCACCAAAGTCGAGACCTATTCATAATCTTCAAGCTGAAGATGCAAGTACACAATACTATAAACATTGAATCCTCGGTACCTGTGGCATCCTCTCTCACCTCGCATACAATGACCCCAGATCATCAATTTTGAACCTCAATGTCCTGTTTCTGGACGACACACTCATCTCTCTTTTTCGTCCACATGAGGCGGGATGTCACGTCACATCCTTTGCTCTTCACTATACATCCCCCTACACCTCTCATGTCCTCCGTTTTCTGCTTTGCAATCTTCCATCAGTTTTGAATCCGCATCCAAGCAGTCACGTCACTTGATCCCTTGGCAATGGTGCGTTTCTCCGCCCTTTCGTCTGTCACCAAGCGCGTGAACCGCATCCTTGTCGTCGGGTCCCTCGAGACGCTGCAATCCCAAGGCATGACCGACAGTTTCCTGCACCAGACGCTGGTCTCCGCCTCCCAAGACGTCAAATTCTCAGGCACAAACCCTCTGCTGCTCCAGCACGCGCTGGACACGTTGAGTCCCAGTGCAGACAGTGGCGCCACGTCCGAGTTGCTCTTAGCTCGTGAGTCAGGTGCTGACGTCCTCCCCGTGACGCTCTACGCTCTCCCAACTCAAGTGTCGCGTTCTAACACTTTGGCACGTCCTCATGCTATCGCGTCCTTTGTTAAAAGTCACAATAAACTCGTGACTAAAAGAGGACACGACAACACAGATGAGGTAGTGCTGGTAGTGTTGATGCTCCCAGGCCACACGGATACGTGGTTTGCTGCTGGATCGGCGGTGGCACGTGCTGCGCCACTCTACGAGCACAAACTCAAGAGTACCAACGCACTACCTGTCACTCAAGCCGAGAAAGACAAGCTTCAAGTGGTGTATCAAACGCCTCTAACTGATGACGAGACGACACTCGTGCAACATACTGCAGATGCTATTCAACTGGCCACGAGACTTGTTGATGCTCCGCCTAATGAACTGCACTCGGATGCGTTCATTGCAGAGGCGCGAGCTGTAGCTCAGAGAACCAACTCCAAGATCACTGTAATTCAAGGTGAAGAGCTCCGTGAAAAGGGATTCGGAGGCATCTATGGAGTTGGTAAAGCTGCAACTCACAAACCGGCACTTGTGTGTTTGAGTCACGTGCCAGATGGAGCAGATGCAAAGGGTATCGCTATGGTCGGCAAGGGTATCATCTTTGATACGGGAGGTCTGTCCATCAAGACGGGCGGTCTTATGGTCGGCATGAAGCGCGATATGGGTGGTGCGGCCTCCTTATTGGCGGCATTTGAAGCTGCGTGTCTTGCCAAGAACACGACGGACAAGACACCACTACATGTGGTGTTGTGTATTGCTGAGAATGCAGTGGGTCCAGATTCGACACGTGTGGATGACGTGCTCGTGATGTACTCGGGAAAGACGGTGGAAGTTAACAACACTGATGCTGAGGGACGGCTGGTACTTGCTGACGGTGTGGCATATGCTGTTAAACACTTGAATCCGAAAGTGGTTGTCGATATGGCCACGCTCACGGGTGCTCAGGGTATCTCGACAGGCAACCGCATCGGTGCCATCTACACGAACGACGGTGATCTCGAGAATCTGGCTGTCAAGGCTGGAAAGATCTCTGGTGACCTGGTACACCCCATGCCGTACGCACCAGAGTTCCACCGTCTCGAGTTCAAGAGTACCATCGCTGATATGAAGAACTCTGTCAAGAACCGCGCTAATGCGCAGGTGTCGTGCGCCGGACAGTTCATCGCAAATCACTTAGGCGACTTCGAACAGACAGGGAAGTGGTTGCACGTCGACATGGCATTCCCAGTGTTCACAGGCGACGATGAGAGATCCACCGGATTTGGTGTTGCGTTTATCCAGTCACTGCTAAAGGAAATTGCCGGTGCTGGCTGGTAAAAAACGAGTTTATTGTCGCTACTGCTATCGTTCAGCAAACGCGTGTAGAACTGCGTGCTTCTGTTTTCATTTGTTTGATGAAAAGTGTCGCTTCTTTCTTTTGTAGCCTGTTTTCAGTAGTACTTTGTTCCCATGAGCTCGTCCAAGTGTGCTCTGTACTTTTTTCTATCTAAGTGTAGCAGAAACTCCATTGAGTACTCTGCGAGAATTTTTTCTCTCAAGGCAAGATCTGGAAGACTAGAAGTATCCCTTCCGATAAGCTCTAACTGAACCTTTGCCTTGCCAGGACGAATATCTTTATCAAGCCACTTCTCGAAGACCAGCGACCGCATCCTCTTACCAAGTCTTTCGAACTTGGGGGTTTTCTCGAGAGAATAAAATAACACTGCCAGTTCACCGTCATCCGTACTCTTTGAAAGAAGCTTGTAAACATCTTCATCAGTGAACCCACCAATCTTAGATTTGTGCGCTTTCACGTAGTTAAACCACTGGAGTAGCCTTGGGTTATCGTCGAGTTTTAGAACTGTTTCCCCGAGATGTAGGGAATTGAAAACGACCTCTGGTCTCGTTTTAAGTTTCAGCCACAACGTTTGAGCCTTTTCATGAGAGAGTGGAGTAAGCTTTAGTGCCAATTCCTGGATCTTCGATAGTCCTGGTAAATTAACTCTCTCTTCACTCCTCACACCGTCGACGACTGCGATTTTCAGGAATCTTGAAAAATTGGTATAGTCAGCATGTTGGTGTCCTACCCCATTGACCGGAGTCAGAAGTACAGTGAAGGCCAACAAGAAAATGCCGAGCAGGTACATGCTGCCGCTAAATGAAGGAAAATTACTAAATGAGAAAGAAACTCGACATTTACAATTCAACGCCACAGGGTGAGAGAATGTTTACGGTAAATGTGGTATAATGCGTGAACATGTATCAACAACTAGTGGCGACGCAACATCAATGTTACATCTTTATTTTGTCAGTCAATCTGTGGTTGGAATTGAACAGAGATACAACTGCCACATCCGTTGATTTATGTTAACTCTCGTAGTTAAATTCATCGCTTGTGAATGCAGCCGGTCACGCCAGTTAGTTTTAGTCAATTTACGAAGTTGAAAACCAACAGGTCACGTGATCCACGAAGCGCCAGTTGGGCATTAGTTGCTCTTCTTGACCAGTGACTGCGTGTTCTTGGTCGTCACGACCTTCAGCAATAGCAGCGAGTACGCAGCGGCCACAGAGCTGGCAACCTTGAACTGCAAGTCGTCTCCCAACTGCGAGACGCCCCATGCCCCGCTGTACACCCCTAAGACGACACTGCAGCCTCCTCCCACAAACGCCAAGATCCCACCAATGCGATGTCCCGGGTTCTTCCACTGCCAGCTCGTCTTCTTTCCTCCAAACGTGGTGGCGAGGCCCTACACACGAACGTAAACCTCAATATCTCCCCCAAAAAGAACGTCCAACTACTGTCTGTACCCCGAGCATGTTGAGTAACGACAATATCGCTGTAACCCCAGCGAGCCACGAGTGTGTGGACGTAAAGTGGTCCTTGCCGAACGCGTTCTTGGACATATAAGCAGCCGCACCACCCGCACTTAGCAGCAGCATGGCCAGCATCTGCGCGACCATGTGGAGCTTGGACAGCGTGACCCTACGACCCACAAAGAGCGTGAGCTTCGTTCCCCAGTGTCCAACTACTCCACGAACCTCGTCTTGAAGTCCGTCACCTGCTTACGCTCCAGCATGGCATAGAGACCGCTAGAAGTCAAGAGTTAGCACTGTATCATTCGCAGTCTCAGCCCCACGTACAGCGGGAAACACAGCAAGAAGGCCACGGCGTTGGCGGCTGGATGCACAGCGAATAGTGACGGCGCTGCCGCACACTTGGATACGATTGTGACGCACGGCGCGCCCAACAGAGCGCTCAAAACCAGCAGCTCCAGCGTCTTGACCATTGTATCAGCACCACCGGGAGATTTACTAGGGGTACGTGTATTTGATAGGGGTACACTAGGGGTACACTAGAGTGTAACCTCATGCTACCTTGGCCACTTTGACTTGTGCTTGACGCTCTAGTAGGAGCGATTTTCCTAATAGTGTCACATGGGCTGCGATGATAAGGACTGTGAGTTGGAACTGTCGCTCGGGAGTGAAATTAGTAGCACCCCATGAACTCGTGTGCAATCCGTAGAGTAATGTCGTGACACTACCGATGTAGATGAGCACACCTGTGAGCACGTGCGTCTCGTCCTTCCACTGCCAATTGGGCTTCGAACCCTCAAATGTCAGTAGCAGTCCCTGGAACACGTTGAGAGTGAAGAACATGCCCGTTACGAGAGCTGCCCACGAGTGTGGCGTTGACAGATGCACGTCACCGGACTCACGCTTGGTGACGAACACTGTGATGCCTGCAACAGTCACAAACACGCCAGCCAAGACGTTCAGCAGTAGGTGCAGCTTGGTCAGCCAGACTCTGGGACAAAATAGGCCGTAACTCGGTCAATTTAGCGATTATTTCAATAGCAAACAGCGTGTTACGCACCTTTTGGCGTGGTTCTTCTCGTTCTTCCGTCGCACCATTGCTTGCAATGCGCTGGATAAAATGCAGTCGATGGAACGATTTCTCAGAGGTTTGTCAACTTCCTTCAGTGACTGTAGACGTGTACCTGGGCAAGCACACGAGCACTGCCAAAGTGTTAAACGCCGGATGCAGCGCAAATAGAGATCCGTCGGCAACGCAGCGCTCGAGGATGATCGCGCATGGCAGAAGGAACAGCATCATCGTCAGGAGCTCCGCCATTTTGACCTGATTCTGATGTGAACCTTGGTGTGTGCCACTCCACTAGGTTTTAATAATACAAAAACATTTGAAATCGTAAAGAAAGTCATATCTAATGGGGTCGTTATTTAATAATTGCGTCTCGGAATCGTAAATCAAGCCAGTAATCAGTACATCTGCTGCAACTATGATAATACAATGATCTTTTTAGAGTGAAGTGTGATAGCACAATATCATAAATGCCGTGAATACATGCGAACCTAGCGGAAATATACTTGGCCTTACTATGGTGCGAACTTAATCTGGCAGATTCACAGCATCTGTGATAGTGACCTTATCACGCCCTCTCCACGACTTTTGGCGCAAATTTAGAACGAAAATGGCACGCCGCAAGAAGAGAGACGCAGAAGACTTAACTGATGGTGCTGTCGTGGCCAAGTCGCTTCAGTCCAAGCGGACGAAAACTAGTACTAAACGCACCTACCAGTCAAAGGTGAGCATTATGACAGCTTGGCTCGCAACACACTTCCCCGAAACTATTGATACCAACACCAACAAAATGCAAATCCCACTGTCAAATGACGCTGTTCTCGCCTTTTTTGGACATATCTGTAGCCGGCTCACTTGTGTGATCGTGATAACTTGGATTCAAAGAGTGCAACATATATTCCACTCTCTGCCTCGTGTATCTGGGGCTATCGTAGCGCTCTTGTTGACGTGTATCGCTCAAAACATCTTGAACTTGACCCACAGCTGGATACCGAGCTCCGTCGCGTCCTCGAAGTCTATGAAAAGGTTATCAACGATTTAAGAAAACGTGGATTGTTAAAGATCAACGAAGGAAAGCGTCAGCTGAAGGCTAGTGGATATGAACTTCTTGCATTGAAGCTTATGACAATTGAGCCTACGAAAAATGGACAGACGTGGTCTACCGTATTATTTGGATGGTGTTTTTTCTTGTTAATGTGGAATCTAATGAGTCGAGCCGATTCGGTGGATACTATTATGCTGCAGCACATCGAGTGGAGTGATGACTGCCTCATTGTAGAGGAACAGGGTCACAAAGGTGATCAGACTGGAGCCGAGAAATTTGGCAAGCACGTATACGCCAATCCGTATGAGCCATCGCAATGTCCAATTCTTGCTCTCGCTGTACATCTTTTCTCGTGCCCCGAACGCTCCGTTAGTGGTAAGCGGCAGCTATTTCTTGGAAGTGATAGCAAAGATCGATTCGGACGTATACTGCGTCGTGCAATTAGCACATTAAGTGATGAAGAGATGCACAGCCTAAGTTGCACCCGTGAAGACATTGGTACACACAGTTTGCGCAAAGGCAGCAGCTCGTATGCACTTGGCCAAGTCAATGGCCCCACTCCCGTGTCTGTGTATCTCCGCATGGGTCAAAGTCTTGGAAAGCTAAAAGATAGGTACATACATTTTGGTGAGGGAGCCGACCAGCTATGCGGCAGAATGATAACCGGGTTGCCATTCAATTCAGAGCGTTTTGGTGTATTGCCCACGCACTTCCCACCACAATTGCTTGAAAAGATGACTACAACGTACTGGAATGAAATTGTTAGTGGCTACTCTAGCTATCCTCGTGGTGTCCAATCTGCATTTCCGTTTCTTTTAGCTGCTCTAATCCATCACGAGCAGTATTTGCGGGATACATTAAGTTCAAAGCACCCAATTTTCACAGCGAGAGTTTTTACAGCAAATTCACTGCTTGACGTCCAGCGTGGTGCCACTGTTCTAGCTATCGGCGTATCACCCGTCTGTGGATTGAAGGCAACAGGGATCCCAGCACATCTCGCCGTAGCTAAGCAAGTAAACGATTTACGAGTAGAACTCGTAGGTCTCCGCAATGAATTTACGAACTTGAAGACAGACGTTGCGTCAAACCTGCCGAGTCAAGTTGCAGCGACAGTTGTCAGCGAGCTGCGTCAGTATTTTGTGATTAACGGAGTCGCTCCAATATCATTGCGCGACCTTGACACAAGAATTGATGACCTACGGACTAGCGTCATGACTGCATTTCATGATATACTGAGCCAAGTCCGGTCCTCTAACTCCGACGCTGTCGCTTATCAGACTGAGGATCGCAGAGAGAGCTGGGGCTCATGGCAGTGGCAAGATGGGCAAATATGTCATGCTGTCCCAAAGGGTTGGGAATTCCCTGCGCGAACAAGTGTAAAAACGATGTGGAACTTGTGGTTTTTTGGGAATAAAGACACAGGAATCCGTCCATACGAGCAACTCAGCAAACAGCATGATATACAGTCAATTCACCAAATGCGGCACTCTCGTACTAGTGTTGTGATGGCGTACTTAGAGCAACTTGCTCAGAACTGTAACGTCTTACCAGCCGGAGTGACGCGAATATCAGCGCTACCTATTACTACTGCCGATAAAGTCTTCGACGTCACTCTCACGAAAATGTTGAAGCGCGTATACAAAACAAAACCAAAAAGAGCCGAGGAGTTGTCTTATGGTACGCTATACAACCGGCTATGCCAGTATCGTAAATCACAGCAGCGTAGGAATGAATAGCAGCAACCAATTGTAGATCACAGCTGTGTAAGGAATGAATAGCAACAACACTGAATTCCGTCCGTAGTACACTTCAATAGGTATCAGATCTGACCAATCAAAACACCCTATCAACTCGTGATCTGATTCATATCACAAACGCCGTCATTATATACATTTCAACAGTTGTTTACGTAAAAAGCTTCACACCATGATCAGCTCGAAATCACTTTGGTCAAGCCAGTATTGCAGTGCAATGCGGAGATCTAACCATTCCACAATTCAGTTGCCCCATCATCATTTCTGTGACGGGGTCACACGAGCACCTTGCTTAGAGGAAGCGTGCTATTAAGAGTATACAAACTCTAAGTGAACGGCAGTTCACTAGTCCCTGGTCTTAGGGGACTTATTAGCCAGTTTAGAGTAGATTTTAGACTGATTTATTTATAGTTAATTAGGTTCATTTGGCCTGTAATACAAATTACTAATTAACTATACTTTATCGTAATTATGCATATAAAAGGTAGGTTTAATGTTATTGGTTGGCCCTCAGCCACCGAACCTACGTGGCAGTAGTGTGGACCACACCGTAGTGTGCTCCACACCACTCCAGCAGAGTATCTAAAACGAATACTCACAGAAGTATATCTACTTCTAGAGGCGGTACCCTTTCTAGGGTACCCCTCATGTAACCCAGTTACATCCTCCCCCACTTAGGTTGGAAACACCCCCAACCAATGAGGAGCTAGGAAGAGAGCTCCGCTCTCTTTCCTGTCCTTGTCGATACCCATCGACGAGCCACCGTTGTGGCTTTAAGGCTTTCATTCAGCCTTTTCGCGTGCACAAGACACCCAGAGGTTCCCACGTCAACCTCTTCCAAGATGCTCAAGAAGGCAAGCACCCGCGGCGCTTCGGCGCCTTCTAAGTCTAAGACCGCGAGGTCGAAGACTGCTAAGGCCAAGTCGAAAGACAAGGCCGCTCCGCGCAAGGAAGTCCGCAAGGCGGCTTCCGAGGCAGGCAGCAAGCGCACGGCTGCTGCTGCCAGCAGAGAAGGGAGTTCGCGACGCAGTCGCTCGCGCTCCCTTTTACCCGACGATAGGCCGAACCCTCGGTTCGCCTATCGGGACCACAGTCCTGGGTCTGAGTCCCCGGAATTTCACATCCCTATCATTACGGGATCAGAGTCTGACGGGGACTCTCCTGGATCCGCTAAGGATCCACCTTCTTCTCAGGATGCTCCTTCACAGGATGCTCCTGCACAGGACGCTCCTGCTGATGATGCTGAATCATCTGAGACAAAGGCAGCTTCGACGAGCTCGCCTGCCAAGAACCTTACCTTAACCGAAGGTAAGGCTCGAGCCCAAGCTGCGAAAGCAGCTTCTCCAAAACGGGCTGGTGAGGGTGCTGCTGCTGCTAAGAAGCGCGCAGCCCCTGGCTCTCCTACGTCAGAGCCTTCAATCGCTAAGGGATTCAAATCCCTGTTCGACTCCTCAGACGAGGAGGAAGAGGAGGGGGCTGTCTCCGAGCCCCAAGATATCTCCAGTGATCTCGATGAGCAGCAGGAGCGCTATCAAGCTGCTCAACTGCAAGGCGCTCCTACGACTCCCACGCCGGTGTATCCTCGTGGATACTATCCACCGGATGCGGGGTCTGGGTCTCCAATGTTGTTGGAGCACCTTAAGGCCCCTCGTGGTCTAAACCATGGGCGCACTTCGCGTGGCGCCTATGAGCGTGCCTTGGTTCAAGTCGAACCACTCTTTGTCAACGACATTGAGGCCGCTAGGTGTGTGCTACTTGCACCACGCCGAATTCCTCTCAAGGAATTCACTAGTCTTCGGAAGAAACCCGAAGACCGTGGTGGGCTCTTCCCCGTGTGGGGTTACCCTTGGGTACAGCCCGAGAACACCACAACCCAGACCCAGGCAAAAGACCTGTTCTGGAGATTTTCTCTGAAGAACTGCACAGTTCAGGAGTTGAAAGAACTCCGGGAAGATCGCCTCCTGTCCTATGTCTTGGACCAGCGAGATCTTCGAATTGAATTTGCCCACTTAGTCGCTAAGCGGCAACTCCACTCCGTCATGGAGGGACTTAGACAGCAGTCTAAGTCCAGCGCTCAAGATGAGCGCGGGTACGGTTCCGTCAACCCAGGGACCGTTCACCGTAAGGCGGCTAAGAAGCCGCGGACTACTTACGCCCCGGCTGTTGATCCCAAATCTCAACAGCCTTCGGGCAGTCAACCCGGAGCCGGTCTTCCGGCTCCCACGAGTTCTGTGACGAGGGGTAACCCCGCCACTTCACAAGCAGCTGGCGCTTCCCAGAGCGCCGCCGCTCCTGGACGACCCGCTCCACATGATAGTGGAGCTCGCCGTTCCGGTCAAGGAGGGCAGGAGGAGCTCTCGCACGCGTTTGAGTACGCGGCTCCCTCTCAGCCGTATCCTTCTGGACCCTCAACTTCGGGTCGGGACTCTGTGGGGTCCCAATTAAGCGACGAGGTCCGTCAGCTTCGAGATCGCGTCTATGCGATCGAGATAGCCCTTGGGCTTGGACCTGGTGGTCAGGCTGCCTCTCAGGCTGGCAAGCCGGGGACCCTTGAGGTCCTTCGCCAAGACTTGGACGCTCTTGGTCGTGAGACTCATGAGCTCCATGGGCGTGTTGACCGCCGAGCTCCGGCTGCTGCCGTGAAGGAGCTCCGTCGAGGCTTAGACGTTCTAAGCCATGAGGTGCATGGTCGGATGCCCTCTTATGAGCCGCAGGGGTACTCGTATCACTCGGCTTATGGGTATAGCTCTTACCCGAGCTCTTCCCATTCGGTACCGTCATACTCTTCGTATGACTCGCGTGGGTACCAGCCTGTATATCATTCGCAGGCTTCGACACCGGCAACTCCGGTTGTCCAGAGAGCTCAGCCTCGTTTCGAGGAGGTGAGTTCTCACCTTGGCCTTCCTCCATCCGAGAAGGAAGACCCAGCGGATCGTGATACCGCTTAAGACGCCCCACGTAGAACGTCGGGTGCGTCGCCATTGACTTTGGGAGGTCAATGGTATACGCCGCGCCATGTCTGGCTAGGACCGCAAAGGGTCCGATGAAGCGGTGCTTCAACTTGTTGCTCTCTACAGAGCTAACCTCCTTTAGCGGTAGGTTCTTAGTGTCTAATAGGACTAATTCACCCTTTTTAAACACGTTTAAGTTTCCTCTTCCTTTTGCATCTGAGTATTCCTTTTGTTTGTCTTGGGCTAACGCCATTGCGTCTCTAACCCGGCTGATCAACGACAGCCTGTTGTCGATAAACGACGACAACTGTCTTTTTAAAACTCGGGCTCTATTGCTGAGACCTGGGAGGAAAAGGCTTTCCGAGCCTCTCCCCCACTTACGATGGAGGCCACGGTGCCTCCCCGCAAGGTTAGCGGCACCCGGGGGTGTCGTAACCCATTCAAATAGAACGGGGTAAACCCCGTTGATGCGTGTACCGCATTGTTGAGTGCAAACGCAACCATAGGAAGCTGATCCGACCAGGACCGAGGTGCTTCCGCACAGATACTGTGCAGAGTATCTTGGAGCACGCGGTTGACGCGCTCCGTCTGACCATCCGTCTGCGGATGGTCCGCAGTTGACATCGTCAACTTAGTTCCCAACAATTGGAACAGGGTGTCCCAGAACGCACCCGTGAAACGCGGGTCTCTGTCCGAGACTATGGTCTCTGGTAGACCATGATAGCGAAACACGCTATCTAGGAACAGCTGTGCAGCTTGTTTCCCGGTGACCTTGTCACGTACCGGAGCAAGATGCACCATCTTGCTCAAATGGTAGACAAACACCAATATGCCGGTGTTGCCCCTGTCATCGGCCGGCAGGCCGAAGATGAAGTCGAGACTCATCGACTTCCAGCAATCCGCTGGTACAGGTAGGCTCTGCAGTGGAGCCGAGGCGTAGCCCGAAGGCTTCACCCTCTGACATGTTTCACATGTCTTGACATAGTGTGCCACCCACTTCTACATGCGGGGCCACCAAAATGTCTGAGAGACCGCTTGGTAGGTCTTCTCTCGGCTAAGATGGCCACTCATCGGCGCATCATGCGCCTCTAGAAGTATGTCATACTTCAGATCCTCGTCGTTTGGAACGACAACCCGAGGAGGATCCCTAGGGTCTACTCTATAATGGAGTAACCCATCGGCCAGCTCATAACGATGGAGCTGCGCCCGCTGTCGAGGCGAGAGCCTGTCGACTTTGGCGTCCTTGCCATCGGACAAGAACTGCACCAGTGGTGTATAGTTCTCGTCCTCCTGATACGCCAAGCGTATCCGATCATATAGATATGTCGTGACCCGACTGACATAAGCTAGCTCATAGTCAGGTCGACGAGACAATGCATCGGCAAGCACGTTGAGCTTGCCCGGCTTGTATTCAACGCGGAAGTTGCATTCCGCGAAGAATGACAGCCACCTCGCCATCCGCTGCGACAGATGCGGCGAGTTGGTGGCAGTCCGCAAGGACGCGTGATCAGTATAGATCACAAAGGGCCTCGTGCCCAAGAGATGAACTCTAAATTTGACAAGAGCGTACTTCATTGCAAGTAGCTCCTTGTCATGAACGGGATAGTTCCGTTCGGCAGCCTTCAGCTGCCTGGACTGGAAGGAGATGACACGTTCGTGTCCTTCATCGTCCTTCTGCTACAGCGAACAGCCTATTGCATAGTCAGAAGCGTCACAGACGACGCTAAATGACTTGTTTTCGTCCGGCAAGGCCAGGACTGGCGCTTGCTGTAAGCTCGCCTTGATGCTGTCAAAAGCATCCTGGTGCTGTTGCTCCCAGACCCAGTCGGCATCTTTCTTTAAGAGATCCGACAAGGGTCGAGCTAGTTCAGCGTACCCTGCGCTGTACTTGTGAAGATAGTTGGCTAAGCCCAACCACTTCCGGAGGTCCTTCTGCGACCTCGGGGTTGGCCAAGCCGCTATGGCCTTGACCTTCTCTGGATCGGCGCGTACGCCGATCCTGCTGACAAAGCAGCCGAGACTTTATCTCCTCAGCTGCAAAAACGCACTTGTCGATCTTGGCATAGAGCTTGTTGGTTCTTATGACTTCAAACACTCGATGGAGATGCTTCAAATGCACCTCAGTAGCCGTCTGGCCTCCTTCGGCACGGCTATGGACGAATATATCGTCGAAGTACGTCTGAGCGAACGTACGCAATGGTCTAAACAATTGTGTGACCAAGCGATTGAACGTCGCTGGGGCATTCGATATCCCCTGTGGCATCACTAGCTACTCCCAGAGCATCCCACTCGGGGTGCTCACTGCGGTGAGAGGAATGTCACTCTCCCGCATCAGGATCTGGTAGTATCCGTCTACCAGATCCAGGGTACTGTACAGCGTACAGCCCGACATGTTGTTCAGCAACACATCCTTGCGAGGGATCGGCGTCTGTGCCGGTACCGTCGCATTGTTCAGCTTGTTGTAAGCATGAACCAGACGCCACTTCTCGTTCGTTTTTCGAACGCAGAAGGTCGGCGTCGAGTGCGGGGACTTCGACTCCCGCACCATGCCCGACTTCGCCTTTTCGGCGAAGAAGGCATCTATGACCTCGCACTGCTCGCGAGGTAGAGGCCACTGCCTCGTGACACAATACTTTGTGCCAGGCACGAGGTCAATCTCGTGCCGAACTCCCCGATCCGGCGGGAGTTGGGATGGTGGGTGCTTCGACACCACATCCGAGTATTCCTTCGCAAGAGGATACACTGGATCCTCCGGGTTCTTGAGGATCTCAGAACCCAAGCGCGTTGCGCACTGCTTCGTGAACCCCTCCAGGATGTTCTCGTCCATTACGGAGGAAGAGTTCAAATCTTCAGGAGAGGTCACCGGCTTCAGCAGCACCATCTCCGCAATCGCTCCGGCCTTCAACTCGACCAGGAAGTCCTTCATGGACAATTTCTCGAGGTTCAGCAGTGCTGACACCTCTGGCAGTGCCTCCAGATGGACGGAACCTGCCTTCACTTGACGCCCGGACGCGCCGTCGAAGACATGGCATGGCTCTTCGACTGGCCGTGCCGGTGGAGTCTCAGACTCCGAGTGTGGTACTTGGTTATCCACACGGGAGGTGCTCAACGACACCTCCGCACTCATACTGGTCTTCTTGACCCCGCGTGGAACTCTGTTACCCACGCTAGAGACGCCTGCTGCGCTCTCGATCTTCTCGGTCTCTTCGACCTCGTGTGGAACTATGTTACCCACACCGGGGGCGCCCTCAGCGCCCTTCCCAGCAGCCTCAGCTGCTTGCGGACCTATGTTACCCGCTTGCGGAACTACGTTACCCGCCTGTGGACCTATGTTACCCACTTGTGGACCTATGTTACCCACACAGGAGACGCCATCAGCGCTCTCCTCAGCAGCCTCTGCTGCTTGCGGACCTAAGTTACCCGCCTGGTCAGTGCCGTCCGGCACTGCCACAGTCGAAGCCCATACGGCGCGACGACCCTCAGCGTTGGGACTTGCCGTCGTGGCAATCCCACACGCTTGGCAATGAGCCTTGGTCTCACGACCGGTTGCGAGGCTCATCGCAACATCTTCACAGGAGTCGGTGACTCCCAATACTTCTTCGGGCGCATAAGCGCCTTGGCGACCATCTCTGGCGCCCCCGTCCGGGACAGAGGTGGGAACATTACTCACCAAAGCTCTGTCGGAGACTGCGGGCCGGCTAGCCCCAATGGCTTTGCCGCGCCAATCGATCCAGGGCTCGTGCTTTTCGAGCCACGGCATGCCCAGGATCAAGTCGTACTTGTCCATGTCTAGGACAAGGAACGACTCCGTGCTGTCAAAGTCCTCAAACTTTACAGCCAGGTCCATACGGACCCCAGGTACGTTAACCACCGTACCATCGGCCAGTCTCACCGAGACCTGGCCCCTGCCTTTGCTTTCTCGCAAAGCATCGGCATACTTGTCGCCATTCCGCGCGACCGTCTGGCGTCGAGCAAAGTTCGTCGACGCCCCAGAGTCAATCAGGACTCTAAAGGGATCTCCATATCCCCGTACACTTGCGTGTACCACGAGCAGTCCGCCGCTGCTCTTTCTCGTCTCGAGAGCACCCAGGCTCTCAGGGGCTAAGCCTCCATGGCGTGCGCCGTCCGCACTCCTACCATGGGGACTTAGATCTTCCCCAGTAGGGCGCCCCGCCCCTACTGGTGACCCCAGTTCCCCTGGCTCTTGGGTCGCGGCTTCTGCCACGGGCCCCTCGAGCCCCTAGGTTTGGAAGGGAACTTCCTTTGCCCTCCCGCAGGGCAGGCACGTTGCATGTGCCCGAGCTTCCCACATCCGTAGCAACGGATGGAGCTCTGTACGGCCGTACCCAGTTCCATGGGTACCGGCCCGGTGCTAGCTCCAGCTGCTGGAGCTCCTTGCACTGCGCCTGACGACGCATTGTGGCCTTGCCACACCGACGTGGGAGTACGAGCCTGTCGGTGGCTGTACTCCTCCTGGAAGGCGATCTGGATCGCTTCCTCCATAGTGTTCGCATGCACGCGGAACAACTGTGTGCGGGATGGACCCACCTTCAGGCCATCCATGAACACGGTCACTTTAATGTGTTCAGGTAGGGGGTTTCCTACCAGAGCTGCAGCGAGTACTCGCATCTCCTGGATGTACTCATGCAGCTCACGCTTCCCTTGTTTACAGGCAAGGAAGCGCGAGCGCTGGCGATATTCATAGTTCGCCAAAAGGAAGGCGGCTCTAAGCTGTTCACACAGCTGAGCCCAGGTTGTGAAACAACCCGGCGTTGTCGCTTCGCGCGTGTACGCACAGGTCTTCGCCCGATCTCCCAGGTTGGACAGGGCGAAAGCGACTCGAAGTCGCTCGGTCGAGATTAGAGCCGCGTCCATCGCGAGCTCTACCTCTCTGACCCAGAAGTGGAGGTTCTCTCCCTCCTTTCCCTCATAAGGGTTAACCTTAAGCCTCAACGGCTTAGGTTGGGCTGGCTTCATCTCAGCCACGGGGGTCTGCAGCCCCTGTACGTGGGCGATAAGACCTCGCTCGTACGTGTCGAACGCCTCGATGCGTTCGACCTGCTCGGTCGGCGTAACAGCCGCCAAGCTTCGTAGGGCATCTCCTCCAAAGATGCCCACCATCTTCCGGACCGACTCAAACTGAGAGTCGGTCAAATGAAGGAACTCCCCTCTATCCATCCTGGCTTACCTTGTAGGAGCCACAGAGGATTCAGGTAGCCAATCTACCCGCGTAGGCGTGGATTGACTACAAGTGCTACCAAGTGTGACGGGGTCACACGAGCACCGTGCTTAGAGGAAGCGTGCTATCAAGAGTATACAAAATCTAAGTGAACGGCAGTTCACTAGTCCCTGGTCTTAGGGGACTTTATAGCCAGTTTAGAGTAGATTTTAGACTGATTTATTTATAGTTAATTAGGTTCATTTGGCCTGTAATACAAACTCCTAATTAACTATACTTTAAGCTAATTATGCATATAAAAGGTAGGTTTAAAACTATTGGTTGGCCCTCAGCCACCGAACCTACGTGGCAGTAGTGTGGACCACACCGCAGTGTGCTCCACAGCAGAGTATCTAAAACAAATACTCACAGAAGTATATCTACTTCTAAAGGCGGTACCCTTTCTGGGGTACCCCTTTCATGTAACCCCGTTACAATTTCTCTGTAAAATTCCAGTTTTTATGCTTTCTAGCATTTTTACAATTATTATGGCTACAGCGCTAATCTACAACAGTGTTGCTAGGGAGGCTGCTGTCGGCGAGAGGCCAAATTTGTCTGATGTGATCCAGGTCACCACCGTCGAGTACAATCTTAGAGGTCTCAGCACTTACGTGACCGACGCGACTAATGGCGGAGAGTCGGTGGATATTCTTGACAAATTAGCATCGTCGTGTCGGCATAGATCGATGGTAGTTGGATTTATTTTTATTTCGAAAAAAGGCATCCAGAAGAACATTGATAAGAGCATTTCACCTGAAGCACTGTTCAAGCACTTGGCCGGAATAAACTGGGAACAGATAGCAAGATGACTTATGTAGAATTCAGGACTGAATGTTGAAGAGATACCAGACCGTGTTTCGCGAATGGTTAACAGACGACTGAATGCAATCGTATCGTCATCAGGAATGCCCAGGAACTGAAGTAGGGCATATCTGAAAGCACATGACGCGTCAATGAATGGCCATCTTGGCCGAGAGAATACCTACCAAGCCGTCTCTCAGCCATTTTGGTGGTCCCGCAGGTATAAGTGGGCGACACACTATGTCAAGGCATGTGAAACATGTCAGCGGGTGAAGCCTTCAGGTCACACCTCGGCTCCACTACAGAACCTTCCTTTGATAGCTGCTTGTGGATGTCGATGAGTCTCGACTTCGTCTTCGACCTGCCGGCCGATGACAAGGGCAACACCGGCATATTGATGTTTGTCTGCCGTTTCAGTAAGATGGTGCATCTTGCTCCGGTACGTGACAAAGTCACAGGGAAACAGGCTGCACAGCTGTTCCTAGATAGCGTGTTTCGCTATCATGGTCTACCAGAGACCATACTCTCTGATCGAGACGCACGCTTCACAGGGCCGTTTCGGGACACCCTGTCCCAGCTACTGGGAACTCAGTTGACGATATCAACTGCGGACCATCTGCAGACGGATAGTCGGACGGAGCGCATCAACCGCGTGCTTGGAGATACTCTTCGCAGTATCTGTGCTGATCCACCTCAGTCCTGGTCGGATCAACTGCCTGTGGTTGAGTTTGCGCTCAACAATGCGGTACACGCATCAACGGGGTTTACCCCGTTCTACTTGAATGGGTTACGACACCCCCAGGTACCGCTACCCTTGCGGGGGAAGCACTGAGTCTCCATCGTAAGTGGGGGAGGCTCGAAAGGCTTTTTCTTCACAGGTCTCGAATGTTGAGACAGAGTCTTTGCGAAGACCGTTGTCGTCGTTCGTAAGCAGAAGCCTGGCGTTAATCAGCCGGGTAAGAGGCGCAATAGCGCTAGCCTAAGCCAAACTAAAGGAGTACTCTGACAAGTAGAGGTAACCATAACGTGTTTAATATTGGGGATTTAGTTCTCCTAGATACTAAGAACCAAACACTAAAGACGGTAAGCTCCGTAGGGAGCAACCAGTTGACACATCACATCATTGGACCGTTTGTAGTTCTCATCATGTATGAAACGCCGACGAAGTTCCTTTTGGGCGGTAGCCGGAACTCGGCGGTCAACATGTGTGTGCAGATTCCGAGTCTCACGATCAAGAGAGCCCACTTCTTGAGGAAGAACCACAGGTGTCCCCCAATTGTCAGCTTGGGAAGCGCTATACCAGTCCCAAACCCAAGGGCAATCTCAACCGCATACACGCGATCTCGAAATCGACGAACTTTGTCGTGCAAAAGGAACCCCACAGAGTCCCGATCCGACGTTGAGGGTTCAGGAGAATGAGGCCGATAATGGGCCTCAAACTCAAACGCGTGTGGGGGAACCTCGTGCCCTCCTTGATCGGAACGGAGAACCCTACTTCCATGTGGAGCGGCTCATCTGAGAGCGGCGCGCTCTGGGAAGCGCCAGCTGCTTGTGACGTGGCAAGGTTATCCGTCGTTACAGAACTCGTGGGAGCCGTAAGACCAGTCCCAGGCAGTCTGCTCAAATGCTGTTGAGATCTGGGATGAGAGCCAACAGCAGCTTCGTAAGGAGTCCGCGGATTCTTTGCTTCCGTCTGGTATACGGTCTCAAGATCGAAGGGCCCGTACCCGCGCTCATCTTAGACGCTAGCCTTAGATTGTTGTCCAAGCCTCTTTATTATGGAGTGGAGTTGGCGATCAAGTGGGCTACCTCAATGCGAAGATCGTGCTGGCCCAAGACATAGGACAGCAAACCATCTTCTTAGAATTCCTTCAACTCCTGAACTGTAAAATTCTTTAACGAGACCCACCCCCAGAACAGATCTTCAATCTGGGAATGAGTTGAGGCGGTCTCGTGATGTACCCAAGGGTACCCACACACAGGAAGAACCCACCACGGTTTTCCGGTTTTTTCGAAGTATGGAAATATCCTTGAGAGGAATTCGCTGTGACGCTAACAGCACACATCTACCTGCCCCAATGTCGTCGACAAAACGTTGTTCATTCCTATCTAAACATGCTCATAGGGACCCTGGGACGTGCGGCCGTGACGGAGGCCATGAAGAGCCAGCATATCTCCAGAAACATTGGAGGATCATTTCCTCATCCACGGGGTAATATCCGCGAGTTTAAACCGGTGAAGAAGGCACAGAGGGTGTTACCTCCGCGGTGCCTTGCCTCTGACCAGCCTTATAAAGCTCTTGTTGCTCACCGAGGTGGTTAGAGATCTCTAGGAATTTCACCACTACTCCTCCCTCTCCCTCCCTTTTGGATTCGTAGTATCCGAACAGGTTACGGGAACCTTTGGATATGGAGGATTCACGGAGAGGGGGACTATGGACAGCGCGTTCATTGGCAGCAGCGTCCACCTCAATCCACTTTGCGTCACGGCTTGAGCTCGAGTCTGACCGTCTGCCAAGGTCTGGTTCTTAAGAGGCGAGGTCGTTGGAGCCGCCTTGTCCTCAGACGGATTGGAGTTAGCTTTTGGTGGACTCCAGGGCAACACGGACACCCTTTAAACTAAGTGAAACACTTCCCAGTTCCTGCCGTGAATTTGTCGAGTTCTGACGCAGTGATCATAGGGAATGTAGAATTCCGAGGAGCCATCCCCAGGGTTGTGCTCCTGATAGGCAACCCGGAGGGTTGGGTGGTCGTCAGGCGACACAGAACAAAAGTGACATCTCTCCTTGAGCTGCAGCAGCACCGAGTGCTTGTTGACTACATTGGAAGCCATCTTGCGGGCTTTCGTGGGAGTAAAATGAAAACCGCAAAGCCACAACAGTGACTTGTCGAAGGATATCGATAAGAGAAAGGAAGAGAGCGGTAGTTTTTTCAATTTCTTTTTTGGCTGGGAGGATTTCCAGTCTAAGTGGGGGAGGACTTAACGGGATAATTTGGGGCGTATCTCAGATTAGGTTCCGTCTCCAGAAGTAGATATATTTCAGAATTATTCGCTCTATGTATACTTCTTAGTCGGTGGTGTACCATATACCAACGACAAGGCGATTAGTTGCCTGAGAGCGAACCAATGAGGTAGGACCAGATATTATATGAAGGAGAGTACTGCTAATTTGTAATTTGTATTACAGGCCAAATTAACAAATTAGCTATTAAATATATCCAGTCTTAAAACTACCATGTTCTAGCTGTTAACTCTCTAACACAAGGGACTTGAGTCATTCACTAACAGTTTCTAAACCCCTGACAGTACGCCTCCTCAAACGAGGTGACAATTAGCGTTTCCAGTACAGTACAGATCCCAATGATGTTGACGAAGCGCTAAAAAAAATTGTATTTATTGTTAACTCAATCGTTTGGCCATTTATTTGACTTGCTCCGACCCAAACGTATAATGCACAAATGTAATGTACGAAACACAAAATACGGTCAATAGGTGATAGCGATATCAAATCGAGATGTGCTATCCCGGTAAGCGTTACAATCAATATTATATGCACGTTTGTAGGCAGAATATAAAAGCGTGAGACGGCTGATGAGCCGAGAAAACAGCGTTCTTCGAATAATGCATCGTTTTGTCTAAAGAGCCACTAAAGATTCACGTACTATAGGCACTGCAGATTGAAAAGGGTGAGTCAGTTTCAATAATTAGCTTTTTACAACATTCTTACTCTTGTAGTTACCTGCTACTGTGGTTGGCTGCCACGACAGACGGGTGGATACAAACTAAAAATTGAGGATTTTTTAACTACTGGATCAGCATGTCTCACCGTAAAAGCTCGCGCCATTTTCGCTTTTTTCTCGCAGATCATAAGCGCCACCACGTCGGTAATAAGATGCGCGGTCAACTCTATATTTGTACGAGATGTGCTTGAGGTTAGCATTGCTACTCCCAATGGGGGTTAAGCTTTGTGTTAAATACTGCACTCACATCGCGTGTTAGCGTACTCTATCTTCGCGTTACGTAATTAGTGCCCAATACGGTGTTACCGTTGTATTTTCCCAGTTAATATTTTCTAAGAATCTAGTATACCCTGTATTAGCACATTATCTTCTCGCCCATCGTACGCTGTTGTTGAGCGTGTTGTCCTCCACAGCGTCGTCCTCGAGAGGGCTTGTGGATAAGAAGATGAAGTTTTCTCTCGAAGGCATCGACAAGCGTTTGGTTCAGGTTTGGGTAGTTCCCAAGTCGGAACCCAGTCAACAAGTTAGTACGTCTTCCGGTTCTCGCGCTTCCAAGTCCACAGCTTCGGGAAAAGTATTACGACTCTCCCTTGAGGTTTTCGGCGAAGTTTCACACTGTTTCGGCTATCGATGCTCAGGCGTTGGACCAATGATTCACTCCTTCACGTCTTCTAGGACAATGCGGCGCTTGTTCCGATCGGCAAGGGATACTAGAATGGCTTAGTTCACATCTGGTAGAAAGTTTGCTGAGGCGACGGTCGTCTTCATTGGAAGTCGAAGGCGCTGAATAGCTCATCACACATCTTATACGTCTTGCGCACAGCATTACAGTGAGTCTTGAACACCTTCGCGGAAATGGTGGTGATGGCCTTAAAATTTGGCATGATGAAGAGGCCATACGCTATTGGGTACAGATTGCGAAACGATCAAAATATTTTCTACAGCACAATACATCGGCCAAAGTGACTGGCGCTGAAGGTACGCCTGAGTTGATATGCTTGGATCCCACTAACTACAAAATGTATCTTGTGTTGAAGGTGCTGGGTCATTGATATGACCAGCGGCTTGAAGCTGATCTAAGCGGGGGATGTATTTTTCGAGATGGCCAGCCTATGCAAGTTGCGAATAGACTTTAGAACGTTGTGGACCCACGCGCAAAAATCTTGTGCCCCCGGAGGAACGCTAGCAGCTCCCTTTCAGCTTTGGTGGCAAGCTCCAGTATGTTCACTCGGTAATGTGGAGACTTATTGTACCGTACGAAGCTATCCGCACGAAACGGCTTCAAGAATGCGACCATAACCTTCGAATTTGACCTCGTGGGCTTCGTCGTCTTGTCCGTCATACTCCACGACCGCGGCTTTTGAACATAACAAGAATACCAAGCGTTTTGCACTGTAGTAATTGAAGTGGTATGCCGTCGTTTTGTCAGTGGTTCAGCACAACTTGTGTCCTCACATGTATCATATGTTTTCGATGAGGTCTATAGCTTGTCATAGACTTTAGCTTCCATGTTGGCCAAGCGAGTGTCGTAATTCTGGTTAATCTTAATTAACGGCTCATTCAAGGCTGCTAGGTGAAGATATTTTATATACTTAGCGAAAACCGCAGAGTGTCTTGGGTGCCTGTGTTGTTCTTGTTTGGTTTTGCAACTGTATCAGACTAGGTACGACGATCAAGCCAGTAGGTCATTAACGAAGAAGCATTTTTCCACCATGCAAACTTCGATGTGCCGAATTGCTGGAACGTTCCTCGTCAAGTTTCTTCAAGGATGGGTAAAGGTGTATCAGGTCTATCATTAGTGCGTCGATAACGTTTGGGTTCACGCTGTACTTCACCGTTTCCAGACCGAATGGCACCGTAAACGATGCCGAAGTGACCGCCCTGATATATGCCTGAGTAATGGATTCAGAGACGTCCGGAGCCAAGAGGCCCTCCTCCTTTTCTGAATCGCGGCTACTCAGGACTCGTGCAACCTTGAGGTCTTCCGCCTCTGTATTGAAGACGTACACAAAGACTTTGTTTGTCGCTGCCATGTCCCAAGCGCCTTGATCGAAGAACCATTGAACGCCCATCCCAACGCCATTGCGTGCGGAGCTCCACCTCGCCGAAAGGAATGTGACTCAAGGGGTCAGCCACTCCAGCGGGTTTCACAATCCTTTCGAGAATGCTATTGACGTAACCGAGGATTCCTGGAGCACCGTCGACGGTTTTGGTCTGGTTGTGGTGGTTGGATACAGCTTGAGGGAATGACACGGTTTCAGGGTGGTCCGTCAAGTCGATGAGGAATTGCAGGAGTTAGAGTCGTATGAGAGGCTGACTACTGCTTAGTGAGCTGTCTGACGAATGACACAATCGTTGAAGACTGGGTCACCAGAGCAAGCGCAAATGCAAGCATAGGACATGTGGTGCAATCGTCGTCAAGAAACAACGAGAGAATTTGATTCTTCAGCGGTTTTGACCCGAATGAATCGCACGAAGAAGATTTTTCCACCCCAATGGACCTACTTGCCTTTTGAGATTGCGTGAGATCCGATACATCCGAACAGGACAAAAGTGCAGCATCTTCATAATTGACAGCAGTAATACATATGCATGATCATTAGCTAGAACGCCTTCTTCGTACTTGCTGGAGCCATGTTGCCAAACACCCCCCTTTATCACTTCAGTCGGTAGCGATCCAGCACATGTCCCTCCTGCAATGCTGCTTTGTCAATCGCCCACGCGATGCTGATGAAACAACTCCTCGAGGCAGTTATTCAATTATCGATAGTTGTGTCTGGCCGAGTTCCTGGACAGAAGCATCCTCGTTCGACCTTCCTTGAACGCAAGTTACAAATCAAAATTAGCTATATTCCAAAACGAGCGGGGCATTCTCACGTTGCATAATCAGCTCCAGGTACTCCCTGTTCACACTTTCTTACTTCAAGAACTATAGAAACGAGCGTGATGCGTTCTCATAGGCACGCTTTGTGCTGGTTGGTGCGAGATCAATTAGACTCACGTGGGGTAGGGGTCGGAGATGTGGGAGCTTGGCTGTTATTCGGGAAATATGTGATTAACTGGGGATTTGTAACGCCGATTGTGCCTCTGACCCGATACGTTGGAGGGAAGGTAATAAAAAACTACAAATCATCCGGTGTTACTTTTAAAATCTTCATTCTAGTCCATGATTTGTCATAATCACTTTTTATTCATTGTTATCATTTTATTAATCAAATTTGTTTTGGTGAGTCCAAGTATTGTCGGAGATTTAACGATATTTATCCATAAAAGCCTGATATACCAGAGTAGGTGAATTCATACTAATGCCGTGCGTTGCCCGGAGAAGCTCTGGATATTCATATCGACCTGTTTTACAGAACAAATTTAACATCCTCGATGAAGCCTTATATAACCTGCACTGCATTAGATTTAGTAATTGAAATACTTAGACAGATTTTTGGTGCCAGGGTTATAAATCCATCGCCTGCAGTCTCTAGCTCTCTCGAAGTGCGTCTTGACTTGGAATGAAGTACTCCAGAAACTGCTTTATAAGCGGTGAGATAAAGCTGACGTAAAGTTTTGACCCGCGTCACCGCAACATAACATGATGAGCGTTGTGGTGAACGTCGTGTTGGATGGCATTTTTCCGTAGTGAGAGAGTATGCAAGTACCAACGGCACTTGACGTTTGCATACAGAGAACTGTCGATCTGGTAATTTCACGCTGATTCCTCTCTCGTATCGTTGGCAGGCACCGGGTGAAAGGAGCAATCTGAATAATCCTTAAGCTTAACGAACACAACATCAGGAGGTAGAGTGTTGATGCTCTTCAATTCCATCAACGACACGCACTTCAATATCATCATTTTTAGCTAGCGTAATTCAACAACAGTCCCAATAGAGCCATTCGCTAGCTTGAAATGGCTTGTTACGTTTTTGTGCACTGTATCATCGAGCCAATCGCCATTCCTTCGCCACAAGAACTGTTTCTAGCGCCCCATCAGGTCCAGTTGATGTTACGTGAATGCTGCACGAATGTTACTTATTGTTAGGTCGTACGAAGATTGTTAGTCTCCGGATGGGTCAACATTCTCCTGTTCGTGATAAAAATAAGGACAGGTATTCGATTTCCCGACCGTTTGTGACTCTTTATAATAGAGTGTGAAATTTCGTTAAATTACGATATGTACTGATCTATGTATTTATACAAGTTTCCAGACGGTCTGCGATCCCACCTAAAACTAAAACTCTGGAAAATCTGGAAAATAAATATCCAGAGAATTTTTATTGGGGGGACCTAAATCTTCACATTGTGTTCATCATCACTGTACTGGGGGTTTTAGAATAGTGTTTTGCCAAGTCGACATGTGAAGAATGCGATTCTGTGGAGTTGAGTTGAAAAGTAAAGCAAAACCTCGGGACTAACGACAGCATTACGGTTAGGATCTCAGCTGGTATCTAGGATCCAATGAACTCTTTATGAATTCTCATAATGAGATACTTACATAAAGTGGAATATTTAGTATGAATATCGTGGATGTCTGCGGTGATAGCCGGATCTACACTCAAGCTATTCCAACTACGCCGACTACGGGGGTTGAGCAATCACGTATCCACCATACGTTCGATAAATCGATCAACGTCATGGATTCAGTCCTCAACCAATCACGGCGTCAGCATTCAACCCAAGGTAACCCATATTATGACAATTGCAGAAGCATTAAGCAGCAGCTCCCCCTGGACTGCCGAGAAGGCAGGATGAGCACGGTGCTATAACCACCATGGCGTTGCACTACAATCCACCTGCTGGGTGACAATACAAGGAGCATTACTACCTGAAATTCCAGCTCCCAAATCGCTGTTTAACACACCGCAATTCCATACAGAGGCTTCCCTGTGTAAGGCGGCTTCAGCGAGCTGGCAACAATCTAACATTGATCATTTTGCATCTTCAAGCACTGATCGTCCATCACTTGGCTCTAAGCGCTCACCATTTTGCGGCCAAACATCAGGGTCAATATTTCAATTAATTTTCTAAACGCATGTGTCGGTGCCTCAGATATGCTCTCCATGGCATCAAACTAAAACGAAAGTGTAATCCGTTTAAATGTTAAAATCAAGTATTAATATTTACCCTTTAGTGGTCAAACGCGGCATTTTGCCGCATTTGACGTGTTTTACAAAATAGGGTGGAAATCTACTTCTTTAAACGCGGCATTTTGCCGCGTCTTACAAAATTCGCACCTTCTTCTATTTTAGCCACTAAGAAATTCTGACTAGAGTGATTAGGTGCACTTCTGGACCGACTAGTGAAACTGAATGGTGGATATCGTGGTATCATGTATCGTCTTCGCGCACTTTAGTGTCATTTTTGCAGTTGTACAATGGGTAAACTTGTTAAAACCGAGACGAACAGATCCCAAACTTATTCTATGCCCAGTGTTGGACTATCTGTGTTTGTAGTGGGATCAGCCCCCGCTGCCAGCAAAAATTGTCGCTGTGAGATATGATTACCTTTGGTGACATGCTAGCATCCATCACCATTCAGTTTGCTATGCGGACTACCTTTACAGACGCACACGACAAAAACCTTTTTGTGCTTGCACTAGAGTATGAGTCCCAGAACAAGCGAGTCGAGTGGAAAAAGGTAGCACGCACCATGCAGGGCAAGTATTCTGCCCAAGCGCTCAAGAATCGACTGCGCGCGCTCAAGCGAACCTACAGAAGGGATCTAGCAAGATATCCACCGTGTTTTTTCTCCACGACGACGGTTTCTTCGCCTAACGCGCAGAAGTTCCGTCTTCTGTCACCTGGCCAAGCTCATAAAACCATTAGCGATATTTTCAGCGGGGTTTCGGCTGCCGACGTCCGTCAACAAGTTGGCAAACATGACGAAAACGCAGGTGAGGTGCTACCTATCGCTATATCGAGTGTGATACAAATGATTGGCAATGTGGGTCAAGAAGACATCTTTTTAGATATTGGTGCAGGGTTGGGGAATGTTGCGGCTCAGTTTGAGATCCAAACGAATGCGCGCCAGTGTTTGGGTATCGAGAAACGGCCGGAGTTAGTTCATAGAGGTGTCCTTTGCTTGCGATCCTATGCTGTTCGAGTTTTACTTCTACACAAAGTGATTTTGCGCCAAGGAGACGTGATTGATACGCCACTTTCGTCGAGTCCACCTTTTCAAGATGCCTCGATCATTTTCCTGAATGATTTCCTGTTTGATGAAACTGCAAAACTGGTTATATAACAAGAACTCTGTCTGATGCCGAGAGCACGTCTAGTCGCATCCACCTCATGCTATTGTCCACGGCATCGTATATCATGTCGGAGTGTTTTTTGCTCTAAATGGATACTCGTGGAAACAACGTTCGGACGCGGAAACTCGAAGTCGTCTCTGATCCCGATCTACATGTACAAGACTCGTTGTCAAAGGAGCGTCCACGGCAGTCGGCACTCTGCTTTGTAGTAGAATAAGTAGGGGTGATTCTATACTTTAGTCAAGTCATATACACTGAGTTAGCGTTTACCTACTCAAATTCTATGTCTAATCAAAAATTTGCCGTGCAAATCTATTCTGTTGTCTCAATGGACTCTGAGTTTGTTGGTTTGATGCGCTTTGCTGACTTGGTGGGCGCTGCCCGTTCGAGTGGGATGGAATTTGTCGGTTTGGTGGACAGCCAGGATCTGGTGGTGTACTAGTAGTAGTATGTGCATCAGGTTTGATATTGTGCCTTGATCTTGGCCAACGCTGAGAATCGGCGAATGTTCCCTTTGTCACTGAAGAGTCCATTAGGAAGGTAGAAAAGGTGAAACTTATCCCAGCAGGTTCAAGTGCTCTGTGGACAGGTAAATGGAGTGTCGACGTCACCGTGCACAACTCTGCAGAGGCAAACCGCATGAGTAAGACAATGGTCGGTTACCTCAGTCGGGTACCTTACTTCGTAGCGACATACAATGCACTCTCGTTTTCTTCTGCCTTTGCCCTTGAACGTTTGCTTTGATGCCATTACGGCACACTGTGTTTGCTTGGTATAACTACTTGAGCGCGCGTACCCTCTGCTTGAGGGGGTAACCGTGGGAGTAGCTACCATTTCATCGGCTGCGCTGCAACCAAACGCCATCCTCCCGTCGCTGGGTGCATGTCTCCATCTACCAGATATTAGCTGAGATACCAACTCCGTCAGAAACGTTCTATGGGGGTCGCGAACCCTTGAGGTGTCGAGTCAAATACGCGTTGGAACGCGCGATATCCACGCGTGCCAAGGCCAGCTTCTTATGCCACCGTTTGTACGAGTGGCCGTCAGCGAGTGAAAATCTAGCTCGTATCTAATCCAAACGATCAACACCTTGCATATGTTGGTTGTAATTTAAGATACAGGTTGGGGCAGGGAACGCACGAATTGTTGATCCAATTCGTCGATTCACTGTTGTGGTGGATGACGGGTCAGCATTGGTGACCATTGTCACAATGTTGCCGTCGCACCATGATGCCGCGAGAATGCTATGGTCAACATCCACTGAGTGCTGACAATCACCCCGGCTACAGTCCTCCTTCTGCAAAATGGTGTGCTTAGGATAATGTTTGCTTCCGCCTCGCACTGTTCCCCGTCCGTACAATCCCTTAAGCCGTAGATCCAGCAAGAATTGGACACTTGTGTAGTAGTTATCCATGTTGATAATTCGTCTGGAAAAGAAATATGGCCGTACCACTTCTAGTACATGTTTGCGCACTTGCTTGACATCCTCTAGCTCCTCACGCAGCTGCTGCATCTCAGCTGGACTCACCACGTTCACTAACCAAACAGCAATGCCACTATTGTTGCAATGAAGGCGGTAGTTCAGAGCAATCCATGATGTCGAACAACAGGCCACATACATTCGAAAGTGATACTTCCCGCCAGGCTTCTGTGGATTGAAAACAATGAGGTGCCGGACGTGACGTGACCTGCATGCGATACTGGCTTCGTCTAATGCAAGGTCGCGACCTACTTCGACGTATCGACCGCCGGTACACTTAAGCAGGTTTAACAGAGGTCGAATACGAGCTGCCGGATCTCGTACAGCCGAAGTTCCAAGGTCAGCGCGAAACCTCAAACAGCGACGAATCAATTTGAATCTCCGTAGACTCATCACACTGTCCAAACGTGTCGATGCTCCACCGAATATCGCGTCTTCAGTCTGCTGTCCCCAATAGTTCGAATATTCACCTTTGTCGGTGAGAGCCATGTAGAACATAATACCGAAAAAAACCATGAGCTCATCCATAGAGAACGGCTTGGTGATTCGAATGTTCTTGACCGCGGCATAGCGATTTGTCTCTAAGACAACTTGCTTCCAAAAGTAGACAGGAATATAGGCGAAGAAGCTCGAAGTAGCCGAGTGGGCAAAAAGATGGCTATACTCTGGTAGCAAGCGTGTCGCAGTGTTATCGTCTGTGTGCTCGTACAGATCACTTGGGGCTTCCATTTCCATGTCAGCGTCGAAACGCATACTTTTTACTGCTTCAACCTCTGCAAGACTCGCCGGCAAGAACACTTCGGGATCGTACCTCTCAAAGCCTTCTTCGTCCAGCCCAAGCTCTAGATCTTCAAGTGGCAAGTCTAGATTCAGCTCTTCTTCGACTACCGTGTCAGTCAGATCACGCCATGCCGGTTTGTTCGGGACACGCACAAGAGCTTGGTAGTTCTCGATACCACGTTGTATAATCATCACCGTTAGCGACTCTACCGCATTTTGAAATTGCGTATCAAGCCACATCACTTGGAGGACAGCTCCATTCTTTGGTTTCTTAACACGACGACATACACGACCAACGATATAAGCGGTACCTACACACTTATATATCTTGTTTTTCATCCATGACTCTTTCGACGGCGAGAACGCAACCAACGTCTTTATCATAAGCTGCTCAATCGTTGGTGTGGATGGGGAGTGATTGCGGAAAGCTGTTCTTACTGATGTGCCAGTTACTGCTGTCGGAGTCGCAGTATCCGACTCTATGCGACTTGGGCAGTGCCGATTAGGCGTTTCAGCCACGGCTTCCGGTTGAGTTCGACGAACTATGGCAAGCTGGCTTGTACTACCCACGTCATGGTTATTATCACTTTCTTCACCACTCACAGTACGAGCAACACCAGCGATAGCACTGGAGAAGCAGCATTATCTTCGCTACGCGACCCTCCAGCAACCGCAAGGCTAGACCCACGACCAACACCATCGCCAGAATTATCGCTTCCCAAACTATGTATTCCCGAACCACGAGCATCTCCATGTGATCCTCGACTGTGTTCAACATCAGCACTAAGAGATCCTCGGTCATTGATACACTGTTGGACGGCAGCAGTGTTCTGGCTGCGATAACTTACAGTGCCGCCAATGGGTCCGTTGCTATTTTCGCCGCCTTCAGTATGTGCATCAAAAGTATGAGACATCAGCACAACGAACTGTGTAAATCTACATTTAGTTATCGTACCACGATCACCGGGTGCCCTACCAGCGCTATCGTGCTGCTGTATATCTGCTGTGGGCTGAGCGGAGGCACGAGCAGCTCCCCCGCCTGATCCAACATCTTCTCCGCAGGACTTGGGCTATCCATGATCGAGTGCTGTCATGTCAGCAGCATGAGAACCAGGACCGGTCTTATGATGCCACCCGTCGTTGTCTTGCACTTCGAAAGCGTTGCCTGGCCACACAGTAAATCATAGGCATGTTAGTTCGAGAACACTGACAATCTATCGAGTATAATTATCACCCACAATGTTGTATGAAGTACTGCAAGACAGCTTCCTCACCAAGCAGGTATTCCCGGCCATTTTGTCCGTCGCCGGAACAACCTGGGAAAACATACCGGATCGGAGGCCGCGTGTGAGCTTGGACGTCCATCAAGCTGCCTTCAGTTCTCTCCAAACGCCGTGGAAGTCCAACGTCGACGCTAACTGGGTGTCGTTATTACTGTGGGTAGCACCTCGTCGTGGCCGGCGTTTCTTCCGCTTCCTGCCAGGCTGTGTTTCTTGGAGCGCGCGTTTTAGTGGCATCAAAAATATGGAAATGAATGGCTCTTGTAACTGGGGTTAACGTATCAATTATATAAGGGCGTGTTTCTATTGTTTATGACTTCAACTAATATTTGATATGCATACGATTCTCCTGAATATAAACTCCTACAAGATGATATGTGACAGTCATCAATGCATAGTTTGGACAGAATCAAATCTTGCAGCAATGCATACTAAGAACAAGATACATGCTCGGCATGTAACGGTATATAAGTTACACACAACGTTGGTATACACATTCACGTTTCATGGGTAGCAGAGGCACACGAACCTATCTATTGTAGTTGTCGTTGTCAATTCACAGTACAACTGTCACGTTGGTGTGCGCGATTCCATTCCACTACTCTACCAATATCATTTGTATAATGACCGCACCAGAATCTGCTCGCCAACGTCGCCAGGAGCTCGTCCACGCAACCTTCAAGGAATCCATATGCGATGGGAAATTGACAATGGGAACTCTTTGGTTTTGATGGCCCTGATTGGTATATCTCGACCAATCACCGACGCATATACTTTTCTACCAATTAGAGTTTCGAATGCTTCGTTTTATAAACAATCTACCGTAAAATGCAACAGCGAGTGTCGGATTGTAAGAGACCGTGCGTAGAAAGAGCGCTCAGAACGCGGCAAAATGCCGCGTTCTACTGTATATTGCGTAGCCATCATGATGTGTGTTCACGAAAGGGTTAACCCCTTGAACGCGAAGCACTTTCAGCGCCCCCATCAGACCAAAAAAACCTGTATGTGCGGGTAAGGGTTCTGATACTTAACTTAGTATGTTTTGGTATCTTGTATAGTGGATCGACGCACCCGAAACCTAGACCTATATTTCCGACTCTTACCTAATCGTGTATTTCCATGATATCAATCTCTACATTGTGCACAATATACATGTTTACATCATTAAGATGTATGCTCAATTGTCAGATCAATACCGTGATGTGATATAGTCGAAGCATGGCAGGAAAAAGATGCGTAGGAGATGTGTAAAGCAGTGACGTGGAAAAACATCCGATTATGTCATTATCAAAGCTATTCTGAAATCAATACACTAGAAGAGTACTACATTTGATTAGTCCGCAGTCTCTGCTCTGCATGCCTGTTTTGGATGATGGGGAGAGCTTGTCGAGTCGTCGCTAGATCCTGCATTATTGTTGATACTTCCTTCCGCAGGTGTTTTCGCTGGCGTACGCGCGCGGATCTTCCGTTTCCGAGCCTTCGAAGGAAGAGCAGTTCCTTTTCGCCATGCCTTGTGCCATATATCAAAGCAAGACATAGGCCGCCCATTGTGCTCGTGCCGGACCTTATCGCAGAGGAAAACTCGCCAGGCTTTCGGCTTCTTCGACGGCGTCGTAAGCTTACAATCACTACAGTAGGTAGAAGAATCACCACCGTGACCTGAGCCTTTCAATAGAGAGCACACCTTGCATGCACGTGTGCGTCGCTTTCTTCCCACTTGATTATTACCAGATCTCCATTCGTCATTCAGCACGCGGACATGCCCGGAATGCTGTGTTGTCGAGCGCGCCTTAGAAGGCGTTCCTTCCATACTATCAGAGCTAAGTAGCGCCTCCCAGTCTTCCTCACGCAATTGACACAGTTCCAAATGCAGTTGCTTCATAAACTTGACATGGCTCAGCTTGCGCATTCCATCAGCAGCTCGACGAGCATTGTGCACGATGTAAGCGTTTATCAGAGCGAGATCAATAAGTCCAAGAAATAAAGACTTATAATACTTCTTGTATTTGTTGGCGAGCTGCAATGAATACCTATAAGTTGTACATACACGATTAGCAGCTTACTTAACATGGATATACATAATAATAATACTTACCTTTGGAGGCGAAGTTGATCATGTATGTCCACGCCCCCCATGAGCGTCTGATAGTCCTTCAGGACTCGAGGGCAAGCAACTTCTGCTTGCTCACCAGTCAGTCTATTGCGACGAACAACACGATCCAGGGCGACACTGCCACCTGAAGCTAGCATATATACCGCTTTGTTGTCCCACCACCGCAGTGCGCGAAATCCAGGAACATGCATGTGATCGGTCACCTCAAATGTCCCGCGTTCGATACTGGCGGGTCGATTTTTTGGAGGTTTCTTCTTCTTTTGACCATTTATTTTTTTGCCAACGAGGACCGCAGGCAGTCCAATGCGATCGGTTTGTACGGTCCCAATAGAGTAGAACCCCATCGACAGCATCTGCAGTGCTAACGGTACCGACGTGTAGAAGCGGTCAGTTACTATAATTCGCATAGCACTAGTACCACTTCCGGAAGCACCAAAGACCTCACGGAGGTTACGAATCACCGCTGCTGGACCGGAGCCGTAGTCTGTCAATGATCCACTTGCATTAGGTTGTTCTTGTTTGCCACAGTACATTTCAAATCTGTATGGTTCACGTTAACAAACTATTAGAATGTCTGGTACACGATAAGAGAACTTTGATTTCAAAAAAAAAGATTGCTCCGATGGAGCACTCTTTTTTAGATGCTTACCGTATGCAATATGCTGTCGTAGAGCAACAGAGCATAAAGAGCTTGGTCCCCCACTTATGGGGCTTGTCTTTCATGAAGACACGCATCCGGTTAAAACTTGACCTAGACGGAAGCATGGCTTCATCGAAAGCCATAGCAGGAGGTGGTATGTAGCCCCTTTGAAATCGATACTGTAATGCATTTATCACAGGACGAAGCTTCCACGCCCTATCGGTCTTAGCGCGGTCATCACAATTGCTACTGAAATGGAGATTACGTGACAGGTGCATGAATCTGTCTCGAACCATGAACTGGCCAAAGCATCCTCTAGGTATCGCCCCTTCGTCCGTCGTCTTCCAGTGATTCTCGAGTTTTTCTTTGTTGGGTGATATGGTGCGAGCAACCAACAGACCGATAAAGACACACAGTTCGCGACCAGAAATATCCACAGTCTTGTTTAGTTCTGATCTAATCTGCTCTCTGGTTTTTGGCGCGAACTCAGGGTGTTTCTTTTGACGAGCAATTTGTTTCTTGTATTGACCATCAATCCGCTCCTCGATCTTTTCGTAAAAGTAATCGTTACTTGACACAGCAATTTCCTCCCAGAATGTAGGTTGTGCAAAGTAGAAAAACGCACCCAGCGGAGTAGCCGAGCATTCCAATGCATGTGAAGTAGGTCCATAATTTCCATCATACAGTCTAGGATAGTCTTCTTGCATTGTGGAAGGGGGCCGTGGTTCATAGGGCTGCATTAGATAATCATATGGTGTCTGCTTCGAAAGTAACTTCCAGCCATCATTTGCCATCTCACGAAGCAGCTCAGTGGGCACATTGCCTGCTTCAATTTGACTCACACCACCAACCGCTTGTAGTAGAGCAGGTTCAAATAGAAGATCTGGTTGTGGTGGTCCATCCTCGTCAACTCCACAATAAGATTCGCCTTCTCCAGTCATCTCATCGGTATTCCAGCCTTCCCCTTCGTCGCTCTCGCCGTCTGAGTCAAGTATAGAGAACTTAGCTGTATCTTGGAAGTTAAGATCTAAACAGAACGAGCGCAATGATGTACATACATGTTAGAATAATGCTCTATCGTGTACATACCCCTTTGACCAACCTTCTATGTCATCACTTTTTCCTTCTTTTTCTTCTTCGTCGACACGAGCAAGTGAGTTTGATGAAGATTCATTGACAGATAAGGTGGAAACATGATCTGTACCACCAAATTCATCACAAAGGTTGCGCTGTGTTTGAGGAGCGGAAGCTACATCATGTATAGAGTGATAAGAGATAATTACAGTCAAAATATTAAACGCAATATGAACACGTTCGTACCTTCTCTCGCTTCGTCTCGAAACGCTGGACCGTGAGGCGATATAGCTTCAGTGATGCCCACTCTCGTATGTGTCAATTGTGGGGTAGTCTGTGAAGCTGGAGGAACATTGTTAGGAACGACCGTATCTGAAAACATACATGATTGTATAGTGATACAAGATTAGAACCAGTTGAAACATGTATGATACACGTTAGGTGTGTATTACCTTCGGTATGTGCTCCCGACAGTCGTGAAGACGACAAATCATCCGCGGTCTCGGAAATCAACATCGTAGACTCCTGCACTACAGCTAGGTTCTTAGCTGCAAGCTCCGCTATAAGTACAAGCACAAATTAGCGAGTGCAGATAGGTCACAGTACACATACAATCGCGCCTACCCAAGTCCTTGTGATCAAGGTATTTCATTAGCTCCTCCTCACCGACGAAATAATCCTCCCCACGTTTACCATTTTTCTTCTTCCCCGGCCGGAGATATGTGTATGCATCGGAGAGGCCGCTGGGCTTTCTCGAAGTCCAGCCGAGCTTGGTTAGTTCGCGCCACCTCGCGCGAAAAGCCATGTGAGCTTAAGCTGCCGTTTCTGAAAGTGAGAGAACGAAATGTGTGGCGGCCATTGATCACCTGTACAACTGCATGAGGGATCGGCTTGCACTTCCACCTACCTGTCACATCTTATTATGTTGTCTATGTCCATAGTTGCTTTATTTTTGTACGACAGTTGGAATCTTCAGGGAGGGAAAGGGTAGGGCGCCTACCCCTAAGTCATTTGAAAATTGTATACCTCTATACAAACCTTAAGTTAAAAAAGCTTAACGTGTACGGTCCACGTTAAGCTTTTTCTGGTAACATGTACGGTCCAGGCTCTCGCGTTCAAGGGGTTAACAATGATTCTTCCCATGATACATTATCGAAAATTGGCTAGAACACGGTTAACCATGCGCACAACCTATGAACAAGAGGAGTAGCGATGTGTACTGCGCTATAACGGAGATATGAACCTCTATTCATCGCTAACCCGCGGATATTAGAGGCTATGCTAGTGGGAGGCCTCATATGCAAATCGAGGTGGCGCGCCGCCTCTGTCCTAAGCGAAGTGCAACGTCCAGCAGGATAACTCACCATCTATAAAATTAGTTGCAGCTTTTAGACACCAACGAGGCATAGATGCAGCCAACAGTAATCCGAGTGTAGGGCAACCTTTTCTTGTCTACCTGATGGAGTTTCTACAGTGCGTGCCAAATCATTAGGACCCCCTAAATCTGGTTGCACTTTTGCCTATATCTCAGCTGCTACTGCGAGTTAGGAGCCGCTACTTAGATATGTTGTTTTTAGTATCTATGCCAAGAAGTGACTTGTGTTAACAACTCGGTTTTCACAGACAGTGGAAGATCTTCTATACAAAGTGTTGGTTTCGGCACCAACGACATAATTTAGAACCAGCCCCTTTTTCTGACAAAATGTACAGTTTTATGCGAACTCTTACAAACTTCTATATTAAAATATCGTACCTAATACAGAAAGACGAATGGAGGATACTTATTGCACCAGGCTAGATGAGATCTGTGCTGCTAGCTCTGAGCCTTTCATTTTTAGATGGGTCGTGAACCCTCACTGACCAGGAACAGTAGTGGATCGTTCGACTGCACGACGGTGGCGTTTCCGTCACGGGATCTCTAGGGAAACGGGACTCTAGCACACCTCCGTCCGGAAGGCGATCTAGACCGAGCGGAGACTGGCACTCGACGGGGGTGTCAACGACACGAGAACAGGACGGCAGCCGGCTCAAATCAAGAGGGAAGTACGGTTGTTGATCCGCACCGCAAGGTAATGCGTCGATTCATGTATCCCTTGAATCGACGCATTACTTGAAGGAAATGGAAGTCGAAACCATGATGTGGCCGCCCGCTTCTCCGACTCCAACCCTATCGAAAACGTGTGGTCTAGCGTATGGTCTATCAGATGTACGCTCATGGTCGTCAGTACTGCGGACCATCTAGAAGATGCTGTTCAACGTGCATGAGACTCCATTGAGCAAGCATATCCGCTAAAACTCGTGGGGCCCATGCCTCGCCACTGCCTTGCGGTAACAAAGAAGAAAGGAATCTCACTAGGTACGATATTTTAATATAGAAGTTTGTAGGTTCGCATAAGTACATTTTGTCAGAAAAAGGGGCTGGTTCTAAATTATGTCGTTGGTGCCAAAACCAACACTTTGTATAGAAGATCTTCCACTGTCTGTGAAAACCGAGTTGTTAACACAAGTCACTTCTTGGCATAGATACTAAAAACAACATATCTAAGTAGCGGCTCCTAACTCGCAGTAGCAGCTGAGATATAGGCAAAAGTGCAACCAGATTTAGGGGGTCCTAATGATTTGGCGCGCACTGTACAATACAGAGTTGGGTATAGACCGAATTCAATAGAACATGTACCAATCAAATTTAACTTGCTTCATTTTCATTGGCTCGTCGTCTCTTGGAATCCGAGAGCGTTTACCCAAGCTCCTGAGCTGGTGTATCCAAGAGAATTTTCAGAAGCCGTACAAAACGCAAGATGATCACAGTACGATGGCAGAAGAAAACGACAGGACACGAGGGGGTGAATCCCACACCAGATGTTTGGTCAGCTGAAGAAAGAGAATTCGTCTGGACTGGGAAACGGAACGATCATCTTAGCTACTCAAGCCATTGGAAAAACTCGTACCGGCAAGAAGAAGTCAATCTTCTGCGATAAGGATGCTGTAGGTGGGGGCGTCAAAAAGAGCGGTGTTGGACTGGCTAACAACAGAGCGAAACTACGACAAATGGCGCCGAACAAATTGCACGAACGGGAAGAGGGTGGAGGTACTGCTCAAAGGAAATATTACGAACTTACGATCAGTTAGTATTAACCCCGTGATAATACTGGCGTCACCACGCCCGGAAGTCACGTCGGATGGGATTGAAAACAATGATCAGCTTGACCAATGGGAATGCAGTCTATGCTAGTTCAGCTCGTACTTGCAAGTAGGACCCAAACATTCAGTCATACGAGGCATTGACGAGGAGAGGATTTAGTTGCTGCATTCAAATACGTAATCGTGTAGATGCATGCAGGAGTAGAGCACAAAATACATCTCCATCAGCTTCTTTCTTCTTCCTCCTCTCTGGAATCACCACCGTATACGACCATTGCCAATTCATTCTCCACAGCTTTCGTAAAGCTACTAGCACCCAATACTTACGGCTTGGCGTCGACGTCTTTGTGTGGCGACAACTGTAGATTGTTCATGTCTTGAAAAGGTAGTCAGAGTTGCTGCAATCTTAGTGGTTAAACATATATTTTGAATGCACGTCCTATGTCCAACTCTGGCTATCACAAATGAATGTGTGGCTCGATCAGCAGCACAGCTCAGAATTAGCTTGTCGAAGGTACTTTACTAAAGACTATATGGTCAGAATAAGCCAATGCCATTGGTTAAAATATGGAATCTCTTTCGAGAACAGGGTGCAATGCAGCACAGTAATCTGCGTGAATACCGAACATCTAATCCACATAAAGGTTTTAAGTGCAGAAAGTAATGCTGAATAGGCCAAAAAAGCCATACTGAGGTAAACTAATCTAGCAGGAAACTAATGCTTGCTATGTGGTGCCAGCAATGGCGAATGGTCGAAGCGCTTAAATTTGACCATGCATTCTCGCACCATTTATTTGCGGCGGTAAGGTGATCTACTTTGCAGGAGTTATCCCCCCTTTATACGACCTTAAAGCAAGCATCATTTTCGCTGAAAATACATATATCTAAGATGTGTTCTGTATGATACAGAATAAAAGTTATCACAGGATGTAATATCCAGTGAAGTTGGCGACAAGGCGTCCTCCCGCATACTAACATTTCTGTACAAGCAGTGTAAATTACAAGGAGATCTAAAAATTATGTTTGGGTCTCATTTACTCTCTCCTCACTCTCTTGACTTCCACTCCATTCATTTCCTTTCTCAACGGATCACAAGAAAAAACCTTCAGCAGCTGTGGCGTCGACCATTTTACTAGTACGACGTCGACTAAATTTTGTGTGATTGCTTTTGCTAAGTCTTTTTGCTATACGTATAGATGAAAATGAGCTGGTTGCTTTCGCACTGATGTCTGGTATATTCGATTTGCGACCCCAGCCCCGTCCGGAAAATCCCGCCATCACATAAGTGTACGGAGCAAGGACGCCGGGGACCCTACCTACCATGGATGTGTCCTATCCTGTTGCTTTGAACACCAGCGCATCAAATGTCGCTGTCGTTCAAGCACGTGGCCAATCTCCCGTTGCCCCATCAACGCTACCAGTGCCAGCGACCTCTGCTATTCTGAAAGATCCAGAATTGGACGCTGAAGATGGTAACAGCGAGGAAGACACCGTCACCGACGTCAATGCATTTGACTGTGACGAAGTGACGTCACTTTGTGGCCACGATGATGGAACCCGACCAGACTGCCACGTCGTTGGACGGGAGTTAGCAAACCCAAGGGGCGACCAGTCTGTGGTACCATGATTATGTATTCCGCGATCTGCTCATTTCGCAATCGGTAAAACGGCAATCTGATTACCCGTGATCCCAGCACTCGCGATCTAGGAACAATGATCCGAGACCAACGATCCGTGTTAAGATCAACATGGTGCGATCATTTAAACGACCCCGAGTCATCGACATAGGTTGTGGATAAGAGGGTGGAGACATAGCGTACCACTAGTGCGTACACACGGCGATTGATGGTCATGAGTGAAAGTTCCATCATGGGGGATTTACTGGATGTAGGGAAGGATAGGAGGAGGTTTCCAGTGAATACAGACTGAGTTTTACCTTATACTACAGAAGTGACGTAGTATTTTGTGACTCCGGGCGGAACGTATATTGGCCCGGCGACACAAGCATTATCAAGGCGACTGAGTATACGGCTTAGCGATACCTGGATTGCTTGACTAAGTTAGTGATCAACGCAGCGCACAAGACCAGATAGTACGCGGCAAGCACTGGAAAGGATCCCATACACCCAAGGACACCGCCGCCCAAGGATATATCATCCAAGGGTATCATAGTCGTAGAACAATACATATTCGACGCTTATCTACGACCGCAGCCTGACGACCACGTGAAGAGGTTTCCGCGCGATCATCAAACAATCTCTGGTATCTCCATACGGTTACTCAACTTGCAACCAACAAGGCATTTTCACGTCACAGGAAGAGTGCAACCCGCCCTGCGACGGGTACACATGGTGAGATCAAGCTAAGTATCAGCGGATGATTTGAGAAATGACTAATTCTGTATAACACTGAATGTAGACGAACTACTTGACGGTACTGGTGACCTGTATGAAGCCACATTTGGCTCTACCAAGTCGAAAGCAGCATTGGCTGCGTCTTCATTGGTGTTTTTCTACTATCTTCCGAAATCTATATGGATTCGCATCGCCAAGGAAACCAATGACTATCACATGCAGTGTCCCCATTCTCGCTACAAAATGGGAGCATGACCGTTTACAACACAAGCCAAAGGCTCGTCCAAAAGAGTGATGGCACTTGCGGAAATTGAAGAGGGTGGATCCTATAAAGGCCCACGGGATTGTGCACGCCATTGTACCCCTTCTAGCAAGGACCCTTGTGGCATACCGACGGTTTGAACAATCACTGGGCTACGCGGGAGGAAGGTTCCGTAACTTTGTGGGATTTTTGGGCGCTACTTGAAGCGGTATCGCTTCAAGGCTATCACGCGCTTGCTTCACTTCACTAGCAACAACACTGGAAATGGACCAACAGACAAGCCTGGAAGGTGCGCCCAGCACTGCAGACAGTTGAGAAGACATTCCGCCAGGGTTACCCCATGGGCCCTCGAGTGAGTTTTAATGAAGGAAATGTTCCCAATCACACCCACTTCAATCTCATTCGTGCTTATAAAAAGGATAAATCTGAAAAGTATAAAATGAAGTGTTACACGGCATGCTGCAGCCTCGGGTTATCGTTCAAGGTAATTCAATATTCTGTATTTGGCGGAATAAGCTGAACCAAGTAGTATGCACTGCTGAATTGTACAGAATAAGATGGACCGTGCTAACGATTTTCTGTATTTTGGTCTGTATCTACAGGATAGAGGTGTATCTGGGAGCAGGGACAGACAAGGAAAAGGCAAAAGAGATCACTCACAAAGTTGTTATTCGCAACATTACGAAGTCTTTGAGGGGCAGTCTGGAAAACGAGTGATACTAACAGGCAACTTCTATAGTTCGTGCGCACTGTCGCTGACTAGTTTGACATGGGCTACTAATTTGTTGGTACACACTGTAACAACCATCTCGGATGGCCGACAAATCTACCATTCAAACAAACGTAACGTCCTTCGAGCATGTCTCGAAGAACCACCGTACCACCCAGGCGGTTGGACACCCAGTGCTGGTTGCTGTCGCTTGGATGGACAGCAACCCGGTGCATATGATCGCTACTGTGTGTTCAACGGGACAGACAGGGGTGGCCAGAGACGACAAGTGCACGGGTGTAATGACGCTGGTGCCATGTCCACAGTTAATCACCGACAATCGCGCTCGATTGGCGGAGCGGATTCGCACGATCAGCTTCGTCGTCAGCGATTCAGCAATGCATAGTACTAATAATACTACAAGCTGTAATTTCTCGCATATGTAGACATGGCTGTCGTCAATGGATTTATTCACCAGCAACTCGTGATGAAAAAAGAGATGATCCTGTATCGACGCATGAATAATTCATGCGCCGGTTTCAGTTTGAGTTGTTTGGAGTCTCATCAGCAACATTCCGTTCAAATACGACGCTGGTGATCTGTCGTCAATACCGATTCCTACTCGTGAACACTTGTTGAAAAAACGAGTGTTTGTATCACGGTAAACTCCGGTAGCACCTGTGTAAGATTTGCTCTTCGCTGGTGCCCCTATAGCCAAGCGTTTCGAAACAAGCTACTTCAGTGACACTTGCAGCTTAGAGCTCGACGATTACGCGCCGACATGCAACAACTTATGTCGCGATGAGTGGGAAATGGCCTCACATATGGCCAAATTTGGCACGTGACGTGTGTCTACGGCAACCTCTTCCCTCTATACGTCAAGAAGCTAATCCGAAAGTGTAAGCGCGAGGAATCTGAAATCAAGTGAATGGACAGAAAATCTTAGACAAAGTAAATGGAGAGAACAGTTAGTGTAGATGGGACTACGGTACACCGTTCAAGCTATTTAGTCGAACACTCACTAATTGTGGTGCAGCGTCTGAAAATCCAAAATTTCCAATGACTAAATTAGGTGCATTACTATTAAAGGTGCATGCCTAATTGCGGTAATTCTCCAGAATGATAACGGTCACTAGCTAATCGACTGCAATGTCTTCTGATAACCCTACCGGAATGTATCGGGGTGCTCAGCTATGATTTCTTGCAAGTCCTTTCCTAGCTGTTGGACCTTACACGTGTCGTCAGTACGGACGTCCAACCCAGACAGTATTATGTTGTCATTAAAGCAAAATGCATTGTTGTAAGTAGGATACTGGCTGTCTTCAATCAACGTGATTGCTATGTTTAGGAGAATGTGCATAAACATTTTCACATCCGCTTTGCGCAGCCTCTCAAATTCTACAAGTAGTATCGGGTAGAACAACAATCCATTCCCCCCTAATCTAGGGCTCCTTGCTTGCGCAGCTTTAACTACCAATTTGTGCCTATTCCTGGCGCCACTGCGCGGCATATTTTCCGGGACTGGAGCTGGTGGTCTTGTCGTCGCTCTCTGTAGGTCGCTTTCGCCACCTGTTTCTGGTCTTGTTCAGGTTGACGCGGCGGTTACTTGATCGAAAAAGCGATGGAACCCTTCCACCGCTTTTCCTGCCAGACCCTTGGTACCGTCGACCAGAACATGCGCAGTTATCCGGTCGGCAATCTTTCTGTCGTGGATTCCTATCACGTGCTGTAGAGCGCACTTGTCGTCAGTATCCATTGTGCTGAGCGGTCGAGGATACAGAAATGATGGGGTGCGACAAGTGTTTCTTGGTACATACGTGTCACAAACTGTGGGTTCTCGATGGCTAGATTCAGTGTGCACTAATTGCGGTATATGACTAAAAGGAGTGCATGACTATTTACGGTAGTAGTACACGTATCGTTTGGATAAGTACGATGCATGACTACTTGCGAAGCATGACTAAATGAAGCGTTTGGCCGGACCGCGGTGTCCCGCATCAAAAACTGAAGAAAAGCAGAATTATTTATTTTAGTTCAGAGCCCATGAAACTTAGGGTGAGGAGCAGTTTCTGTTCTGCCCTCTGGCCGCCAGTATGCCTTCTCGTCGTAGGGGCGGGTCACAGACCGCAATTCCACCACGCAAACGCAAGAAAGGACCAGGCCAGAGTGAAGCTGCCTGTTAAAATGTCGTGTTCTATGAAGTGCGTGATACTGCTGCAGCATTCCCTGGGTTTCCTGCAAAGGATGGGTCGGTAAGCAATCGTGTCGCAAGTGCAAGGTTTTACACACATGCATGTCAGTTAGACGGCCATCTCGAGAAGTTCCTGCCAGAACGTAACCCACAGTAGCACTGCTGGTGCTTGCACTAGACCTAGACGACACAGCTAACACTGTTTACGCCCGAGCTCTAGAACACCTCGGTGAGGAAACGCTTCAGCAAATACGGAAAGACTGGGACTCATGGGATACTAATTACGGCAGTAAGAAATGACAACAGGGCGTAGTGATGCAGCTTTTGCAGCAGGGGCTGTTAGAACGAGAGATCCGTACAACTGTGGATCGCGCATTGCACAAGGTACACGCAAATGGAATTATATGGGAGGCTTCAACTCACAGCATGCAACGACCTCGCTACCCGACTAAAAGAGTTATCTGAGAAGAAATTGGAGTCGTTACCGGCTAAGTACTTCTCAATCCCGCGAGATTGTTTGTTCTATTACTCTTCTGTCCCCGATACAGTTGTGTACGCTCCAGATCTCAACACTGAAACTCAACCAACTCGGAAAAGTATCGCTGAGGGAAACCATAAGCCAGATCGATTGAAGAAAAAGGACAAGTTGAAGATCAATCAACCATCGATCCTGCAGTTTCTTTGATTTGACGCTAGCTAAGAAATGTTAGTATCCATTTACATAATACATGCATTTACCATGAATATACCAGTTTTGATTCAGCTGGCGGGGCAGAATGGGACCCCGGGGTCACGCCAAACCCTTCAAATAGCGTGAAGGGTGTAACGAACGCACTGGATACTTACCATGATGTTGCCAGAGATGTAGTGCACCTAACTATCGGCCAGCTATAGGCTAGTTCTCCTTCATTTCATTTTAGTCTAGAACCGGCCGAATATTTGGTGTGTGTCGAGGGGGGTTGAGGCGCGCGGCCGCTGTGTGCTGGTGCACAATATTGGCGGAAAAATGCGTTGAGGAATCAATACGATACCAGAATTTACCCGCGTAACCTCAAGGTCGACGAGTTTCTACTATTTTTCCTCGCCTTTTGTACTGTTTTGCCGGGTCTAGTACACCTCCTGCAGCGAAGGGATTGTATAAGAAATTTTTACAGACATCACAGTATATTTTAATCAAGTGTATCCTTATTCTGTGTCATAACCCGTATTTGCGGGTTAATGCAATGATCCATTGGTTGGCGTGATGTTCGGAGGCTATCCCTCCACCCTCATATTAGTAAGATTGAGATCCGGCTCGGGATTTGATGATGCATTATCTACACGAAGTATGATGCACTAGCCGAGCGCCGTCTCTACGCGGCGGTTGTTAATGGTTGGTTGGTACTATGTACACTATCGTATGTACTACCCACCCTTTGTTTTAGCTTTAACTATCACCGTTCCGCTACACCATATCCTGATCTCAATAAAAATGTTATTTTGTCCACTGATCATGCAGAGTTTTAACCTAATCTTAAAATAACATTTTTATCAACGTTTGGGTAGATTTCGTTCCACTCGAGGCTACGCGCTCGCTGCACTATCATACATCTCACAGAAGTAGTCGTCATCACTTCGCTCGCTCCTCCAGCTCCACTATTTGTGTCATGTTTAACCTAAGAGTCGTGTTGAACTACGGTTATTATCACTTTGGTTTTTTCACCCAACGTGTTAGTCTCCATATCATGTATTGGCCACCTCCGCCTAGGGTTGTTCTTGGTACTCGCTACACTGCTACATATACTGCTCACCCTTTGGTTCACGACCGTTCCACTCGCTGCGCACACTCCTCTACAGGTTAGTCTAGTTTTGATTTAAGTGCTATATTGTCCAACGATCGCGTCCAAGTTCAGATATCAATGATAGTGCGAAATTCGTTCCGCTCGCGGCTACGCGCTCGCTGCACAATCGTATACAGCTCGGAAGTAGCAATCCTCGTTTCGCTCGCTCCATTACTCGTGATGGTTGAGATTCACTATCGCGTTGGCAAACGGTTATTGCCACTTTATCTATTCTGTCCATTGTGTTAGGCTCCATATCATGTACTGTTGATCTCTGTCTAGGGTTGTTCTTAGTACCTTTGTACAGTGTTGTCTACCGTGACGACGTTCCTCTAGGTACTGCGCTGGTCTCGTCAGCAGCTATCATCCTCGCTCCACTATATCTAGAGTTAGGTCACACATAGAATTTTTCTATGTATTCAGTCCTGGAACAAACATGGTCCATAATATCGTGCTGCATTTTAGTAGTTATCGTGTATCATATGTGATTCTGGTTTATGGTTGGCAATATCGTTGTCGCTTTCCGTCTTAGCTTCTGTGAATCGCTCTATCGTGTATCGTGTTGTATTCTTTTCGCATCTATCTCCACCGCGCGATTGTACAAACATCGTGTAGTGTTAATCTTCGTTTTGTGTTGCTATAGCATCTGTTCCAATGTCATGACAGTATCAATATTTTCTCGTCTCTGTTTTCTCGATCTCATTATTTTGTTGCTTGGTTAGTTCACGTATCCGTACGCGCCTCAGTATCATATTTCCAGTATCATGTGTTGTTTATGATGTTGGAATGTGTATCGTGTTATCCCCGTGACTATGTATCTTGTTATCTTATTGATTCCATCAGCTGCCGCTTTTTCTCTTCTCTCAGCACATGTATCTGTGGTGAAGTGGATAAGAAGTTTCCGACTTCTATCTAGTCCCGTCGATCAAGAGCAACTCCTCTCTATGGTGATCCTCGACATAGTGACACCCACTACAAAGACCAAGTGAATGTGTGTGCCATCATCCCCGTCCAAGACGATTGTACCCACGCAGTATCGACCTCGACAGGTAAATATCGATCTTTGCTTTATTATGGGCATTAGGAAGCCAGTGCAGTATGGATAGCCACAGATGGGAAGCATAGGACATTAACTATTAATTCAGAGTTGTTTTTACCTTCTACTACACAAGTCTTCCTTCATCTACGCTATTTCGGGTAGGGATATACAAGATTGGCCCTCCCGACGTTACGCAAGATCAAGATCGACTCTAAGTAGAACCCCTACGCCCAGATTGCTTGGCTCGACGTTCGTCAACCCTCAAATCTCAAGACCCCGCTATAGGAAGCGGCAAGCACGTATTGGAACTATTGGATAAAGGTCACACAACGACCACAAGACCCCCCCAGGCCAAGATCGACACTGGTCAGAGCAAGATCGATCGAGTACAACCAAGATCGAAGCTCAATAACTACACGGCGCAGCGAGTAGAAGTATCCCCGCTGCTGCCACCTCTCCCGCTGTCTTGTCAGACAGCAAAATCAACAACAAGCGCGTCTAATCGAGATCACCCGAGGAGCGATCTAGTCCCACCGACGGGTACACAAGGTGAGATCAAGAAACTTCACGGAAGATCGGAGTACCCCCTCCGTTAGTCGGCAGTTCGGGGGCAGTGTGCAAGAGGACTCCTGTGATCTTGCGATTTTGCAGAACCACTTCGCCACATATCACTCTAGTCGTATGTTCCCTATCCTTATGATATACTATTCCTCGTCGGTCTCTTGGCCTTGACATCCCCCGTACTGGTAAGCATGATGATGTCTCTAACATCTCCGTGTCTCCGGTAGCCCGTAGTATCACCCAGTCATCGTGTCTGTATCGTTTTGTGAGATAACCACGTTAATCTTTGTCTAACATGTTCAATGGTCTTGGCCTGGCCGCCTCTGCTATGTCAAAATCCTAGCCTCGGCCATACTTGTATTGTGTCATAACAGTACATATATTGTGTCAATTTGATCAAATAGTTGCATACAACGTAACAAAAAGAACATCGCCCATTTTAGAAATGCCAATCAATTTATTTTGACCAATCATAGGCTTCTACAGCAAACATCTCTGAAATACCGGGTTTCCTCACACTAAAATTGCCTTACACTGTATATAGTGTTTGTAAACGTGTTCGTGGGTTTGCTGCACCTGGTCTGCCTACCGTGTTGCATTCTCGCAGCGCACGCTGTTCTTGTTCGTACGTCGCGTGCTCTCTATCTAGAAACAGAGTCAATTATAGAAAGGACTCACTAAAGTGCGATATGTTGACCACACCAAATGACTACAGTAAGTACCATTATGTTGACCACATCACCCAAATATTGACCAATCGGGGCCACCTTCACTTCGCTCGGCAGCAAAAGAACCAATCAGGGCCGCGGTCGGCGTATTCAACTAAATCGTACTTATGACAGATGCTCGCTAAAAAGCTGACGGACGGACAGACGAACGGACGGACACGGGGCTCGAGTTGAATTTTTATGGCGCACTAGCGCTCTGGGCATCAGCTACGCGGATGCTTCGTTTAACTTTTGTTGGGGCATCTGATACCAAACGATAATTGAACGAAGTGTGATTGTGAGTGGTTGAAAAATCTTTTTAACAACGTGTACGTTTTGTATTCCAACTTTGACTATGTTTTTCCCGTGATACAATACAACATTCAATTGTTATTGTTGTAAAAAGCTTGTAATCAATGTCACTCCAACCAACCTGACCTCAGGAGTATTTACCACAGGAGATTGTTCCCGTATCACGTTGACAGATCTTCGCCAACCCCATTTACCGATTCACTGAACTACTGCCCATATAGTTTGTTGTCGTTGTCATGAACAACCCAAAGAAATGGTAATACGACAACCTAGACGACCGCTGTTGAAACTGGTGAATAAACGTAACGACCGATCTTGATTATAGGGAGTATATTAAATTTAAATAACTGAAACTGTATTAGGGAATACATAGACGACTGCAACGCGGTTGCCGCACCATATCATACGATGTTGTTTTCACTTCTGGGTCGGGACAACTCAGCAACTTGTAGCGCGGTAGCTCAAACATTGCGCCAGCTTCAGCAGTAGCACAGGTAGTTAAAATTCATTTCACTTGTACAACGAAACTCGCTGAACATAGGTGCAGAGCTGTTGACCTGCATTTTCACTGTAGCGCGGCAATCTTAAGTGCTATGCAGTCTATATCAAACTATATCATACCGTAGTTGCCATGATAGCTGCAGTAGATAATCTCACACAACTACTCAAAGTTAGACTAATTTACACCTAGGTCTTCTAATGTACTATTGATTGTACAATGATTTAATCGCTGCATGTTATATAAATGATTAGACTAAGCATTAAAACTCGCTACTTGCTATATCTCCATTCTAATCCTACATAACTTGCTGCTGACTGCCGATCTCTGTCATACGCTAGGTTGTGTGATCGTGATGTTCAGAATCTGTCGTATTACCCGATCGTATCCACTGCGTTACACGCTGCTATCAGAAAGTAGAATTCCTATTAGATTGGCTATTGTGGTAATAGTATAGCGTGTGCTACTTCGCAGCTGCCGAATCACTGTAATAGTGTACCTGTCGCGATAGCTGTAGCCGAAGTCTGTGTCATCAGCGCTGGTAGATAGTTGTGCAGAAGAGATAAGCGCTCGAGTTGTGTGTAACATTCACCTGCATCAACATGAAGCGCAAATGGCTTGATGAAGCTACATATATAGCCTGGTTTTACTCGAGGTACGCGGCCGAGCGCTCCAACTGCGCACGCATAGCTAGAATTACATACTACGTAGTCGGCACTATAGCACATGTGCTAACAGCACCTTCGTTACAATAAAAAATTGCTCAAGTTTCGCCACATTAAAACGGATGAACCTGCAGCTGTTTAGCCAGTTGAAACATGCGAGTTGAAACATGCGAGTTGAAACATGCGAGTTGGAACAAAAAACTGATAACGATTTTTAAAAATACTCTATCGTCTCGACTTACACTATTCTATCCGTCTGCAGAGAGCGGTGTTTACGCCCTGAACACTAACACGGGTTTGTTTATCAGTTTATATCAACTAGCGCTCTGGGCATCCGCTACGCGGATGCTTCGTTTAACTTTTGTTGGAGCTCGTAATCTCATACGATAGTTGAACGAAGTGTGTTTGTTGAGTGTTGTAACAGTACCTCTACAAACTTCTATTTGTTAGCACTTATGGTTTCGTGTGCAAAATAAATCAAAACTACTGAATTTTGTTGTACCCTGACCTCAGAAGTATTTACCATAGGGAAACGTTCCTGTATCACGTTGACAGATCTTCGCCAACCTCACTTAGAGATTTACTGAAGTACCGCGCATAAATTATGTTATCGTTATCATGAAAGTATCCGAAGAAATAGATATGCGGCAATCTAGACGATCGCTGTTGAAACTGGTGATTATACGTAACGACCGATCTTGATTGTAGGGAGTCTATCCAATTTAAAAAACTGGAACTATATATTGGGGAATAGATTGACGCAACGTATCTGCAGCTCCATGTCATATGATGTTGTTTTCACTTCTGGGACAGGGCAACTCAGCAACTTGTAGCGCGGTAGTTCAGACATTGCGCCAGCGCCAGCAACAGCGCAGGTAGTGACAAATCCATTTTGTAGCAACGAAACTCGCTGAACATAGATGCAGAGATGTTGACCCGCATGTTCACTGTAGCGTGGCAATCTTAAGTGCTATGCTGCCTATATCAAACTATACCATACCGTAGTAGCTTTGATAACTGCTGTAGATGATCTCTCACACATCTGCGCAAAGTTGGACTAATTTACATCTAGGCCTTCAACAGCACCCTTGATTGAAATATGATTTAAATCACTGAATGTTACCGATCTCCATTTTGATCCCACTTAACTTGCTGCTGGCTGCCGATCTCTGTCATACGCTAGGCTGTGTGGATCATGATGGTCAGAGAGTGTAGCATTACTCAGATCGTATCCACTGCGTTACACTGCAATCGGCAAGTGGGATACCCTTTAGATTGGCAATTGTGGTAATAGTATAACGTATGCTATTTTGCAGCTGCCGAATCACTGTAGTAGTGTAACCGTCCTGATAGCTGCAGTCGAGCTCTGTGCCATTCAGCTGATATATCTATGTGCAGAACAGGTAACCTTCGAATTGTGTTCAACGTGGAGTGCAAACGGCTTGGTAAAGCCACATAAATAGACTGGTTTTACTCGAGATGCGCGTCTGAGCGCTCCAACTGCGCACGCATAGCTAGAATTATATACTACGTAGTTGGCACTATAGCACATGTGCTAACACAGCAGCGTCGTTAAAATAACTTGCTCAAGTTTCGCCACATTAAAACAACTCAACCTGCAGCTGTTTAGGCAGCTTAAAAGTGCGAGTTGAAACGAAAAAACGGAAAATTATACTAAAAATACCCTATCTTCTTGACTTACACTATTCTATCTATATGCAGAGAGCGGTGTTTGCACCCTGAACACTAACACAGCTTTGTCAACCAGTACATATCAATTGGGTGACGCGGACAGTTTAGTAGAGCAGTTTTACGGCGCTGGTAGTTTTAGTATTAAATAAAAGAACAAAAAAGTTCCAGTCAATAGGATAGGCGCAGTTGCTTTGATGGGTGAAAAATGCATACAGACGCGCACCAACAGAGATGCCAACCGAGAGGCTCAGTCCGGTGGAGAGGTGTGTGACCGAAGGACAGACAGACAGACAGGTTTCGATTTTAGGGTGCGGGAAACTAGCGCTCTGGGCGCCCGCTACGCGGACGCTTGGACATGGTTGGTTCCAGTAGTTGGGTTAACGTTAATAAAGACCAGTGAAGTTGAAAATATTACAGGGTTCAAGGATTTTACACATGAAAACCACAAAGATAAAAAGTAAGAGATTTTATTCATAAAAATATGAAATTATGCGCTTAGAAATCGAAGATCTCCCGATAAACAATGTTCTTGGTGTGTATGTTCCCGTCTTCGTCGATGGCTTCCGGGTCCACAGCTATCTTGATCGCCTTCCGTGAAGTCACCCTCGACAACGCTACGTACAGCTGTCCATGCGCGAACACAGGGGACTCGAGGTAGATCCCCACGTGGTGGATAGATTGTCCTTGGGCCTTGTTGATCGTCATCGCGAAAGCCGGAACCACACGAAACTGTTTTCGCCGAAGCTTGAACGGGAATTCCTTGTCGTCATCTTCATTGTAGAAGATGATACGCGGAATGAATACTCGCTTTCCCTTGAACGGACCTGACATAATCGTAGCTTCAATACTTCGCTCACGCAGTGACACTACTCGAAGTCGTGTTCCGTTACACAACCCTGCGTCGCTGTTCAAGTTACGAATCATAATGATTGGAGTTCCAGCTTTCAATACAATCCGGTGTGGCGGTATGCCGGAGAAATTCAGAGAGTTCAACAACTCCGGCTCAAACATGTTTGGATCCGCAACACCTTCGAGACTGTCAACAGAGAGGTACTCTTTCGTTTCTCCTGAAAGACGCTCCGAGACCATGTCGTTAATTCGCCTTACGCTTGCGTTCGTTGGTGCTAAAATGGCTCGTTCAACGAAGTACTCATCCGGCAGATTGTCGTCACCGACACCAGGATACACTGCATCAATAAGCGCGTTGACGTTGCGCTTTCGCCTGTCCTCATCAGGATCATCAAAACCTCGATCAGTAGGTGTTTCCGTTGGCGGGAGAAGATTAAAGTTTGGCGGTGCTTCCATGTTTTCGTTCTCCTTGGTTTCTTCGTCATCCCATCGATCATCTGCTCGTGCGCCTGGTATAATGCACATGTCGCGTGGAAGACATATGTCGTTCTCACCAATGTCGGAGTTAACTGGATATCGACCCTCCCCAATCTGAAGCAAGAAGTCGGAAAACTCTGACAATTCAGCGGCGCTTGCTGGATCCGGAGCCGTCTGAACACGCATGTTCTCAGTCAGACGCACTTGTCGTAAATGGCTCCACAGCGGGGAAGACTTGAAGCAAGCCTCCAACGTTTCAGCCCGAGTAGCATCCTTCAAGACAGGCAGGATCTGTCGATGGTCTCCACTGAAAACCATGACCTTGCCTCCGAATGGCTCCAACTCGTTCTTCATAATATCCCGGAACGACCGATCCACAGCTTCGAAACACGCTCGATGCATCATAGGAGCTTCATCCCAGATGATTAAACTTGCCTTGCGGATCAGTTCTGCCTTTTGACTCTGCCAAGACAGGCTACATGTCGAAAACTCAGACAGTTTAAGAGGGATCCGAAACGTAGAATGTGCCGTGTGTCCTCCTGTCAACAACGTCGCTGCGATTCCACTGGAAGCCACTGCTATCGCCACCTTTCTCTGTAGACGAACATGAGCAAGTATCTGCTCCAGCAAGAACGATTTACCAGTTCCACCCGGGCCGTCCACAAAAAACAGCTTCTGTCCACCGACTGGGTGGTTTACAGCTTCGATGACTTGGTCAAAAATGTCTTTCTGGTTATCGTTCATCTGATCCGCAAGCGTCGCAGTTCTCTCGAGGTCGTCCGGTTCGTACGCTGCTACCTCCTGTGCGACGATATCCATAGGATCTGCTGACTGGCGAGCGACTTCATCAGAAACATCGCTGTACGTTTCAAGATCAGGAAGGCCATACATACTCAGCGTTTTCCCGTTCGAAATCAGATAGTCCGCCAACCACATCAGGCACTTATACTCTGCCATGCGCCAGCTAACTTCCTCGTCACGGTCAAAGTTATTTTGCGCGTCTCTTTCCTGGATGGATCTGAAAAAGTCTTCCGACAAATCCTTCTTAAACCGATCCCACAGAGCAGAAGCATGGTCGGGTAGCGAGTAAACCTAAATGATTCCCAAAAGTTGTCGCAAAGCGGATGGCATCTTAACGAAACTGCCTCCGCTAAGCATTCTTCCCATTCTTGATCATTCTCCAAATACCCAGCAGCCAGTGCTGCGTCGTGAAAGGTATCGTAAACCACTCCATTCACTGTGCGAATATCTTCGAATGATTTGGGTGATCGCCGATGGCACAGTAGAAGTCTAAGGTAAAACCGCTCTGGGTCTTGTGGCGAGACGTGTACCAATCTGCCCAGCGAAGCAACGTATCTTCTGTACGGCACCCAATACTTCAAACGATCATCCCACCTGTACTTCACAGGCACATCCTTGTACAGCAAATCAGCGGTCCCTACTGGGTCTTGCGTACACAAATTGAAAAATGCAGTCAACTTCGTTCGATCTCCTCGTCGGACCAAGTTCTGAAGCTGCGGAGTCGTTGCATGATCTCGATACGTGACCAGACTCATTCCTTCCAGGTGGATAGGAAGATTCACAACGGCATGTGAAGAACCTTGTGTGGGGAAGCCGAACAGCCGCATGCAAGCCTCTACCGGAGAAATATAGCGACCCAGCAAGTACTGGAGAATCTCGTTCGCCTGAATTTCCTCTCCTTCAATAGTGATCGTCGTCATATCCGAACCCTTGTAGACGTACTTGTAGATGTACTTCACTGCCTTGTTCGTAGCGCATACTTCAACGTTGATGTGGCAGTCATATTTTTGCGAAAGAAATGGGTTGTAAGGAAACGACCCACTGGTTGATCTTTGCGTTATCCCACACCTTCCCCTTGTGGCTCAGAATTCCTTCAGGTCGACGACGTCTCCTGTACGTAGGATACTTATCCTCAACCATTATCGTTTCTTCTGCGAACTGTTTGGGGAATTTCTTGGAGCATTTGCCGTTCTTCATGCAGGGGCAGTTAGGGTTTTGTTGCCCACATGGACCGTGCAACATATTTGAAATGACGGTTTCATAGAGCTCAGGGTGTGTCTCCTTGTCCGGAAGCTAGGCTGACGTCAAGCGGTCGACATCCTCCACCGTTACGGGCATACCTTCCGGTCGCATAATCAGCAGGATATGGGCGTGTGGTAGACCACGTTTTTGGAATTCCACCACGTGAATCCGGGCAGCTACAACACCCAGTAGACCTTCGTCGAGGTCCTTGTTGAGGGTTTTCAGCTTCTGCATGAACACACGCGCAACAATGTCCGGTCGATCAGATGCCTTCTCTCCAGGTCTAAGATTTTCCTTGATTTCAGGCCAGTTCGGGTTACACGTCATGGTGATGAACAGATTGGGTGCACCCGTCTCTCGAACTATAGCCATGGCATCCAGGAAACGCTGGTACATGTAACGTGGCCCTTCTGTAAAGGTTGGAGGTATAATAACCTTGCGGCCGATGTTTTCTGCTTCAGGTTCAGTTGAGTCTACCCCTGTGTCCCGTGATTGTCGTGTAGTAGCCGTAGACCTACGTTGTGCCACTTCCTCATTTGCCGCCACTCTGTGTACATCGACAGATTCGTTCCGCAAGGCATCGGTGAGACCTTGCAGTGTTTCCAATCGGTACTGAAGTTGGTTCTTTTCGATGAACCGCAGGCGTTCTTGCTCACATTTGGCCCATTGGTCCACACAATACTGCTGTGTCAGGCGACCTCCTCGGAGAATTAAAGAATTACGCGCAGTCCGATCATGAAGAACATACGATTCGTACTCTCGGAGTGACATCGTCAGTGGTTTACCGTTACTGTCCACGGGGTCGCCCACATATGGAAGGTCGTATGTCCATCCTGGCTCTCCGTACGGAAACAGGAGAGGGTATTGAAGTGGATCGTAGCTCTCACTCGTTTCATAAATTCGTTTGAAGCCTCCCTGACGGGTATTCAAAATGATATCTCTATGCTCGGCCGCAGCTCGATCAATAATGATAGCTGCCACTTCGGATGCAGTGGGTACATTGTGGGTACCCGGATTTGCGTTCCGCGCCACATGCAATCGAAGCCGAGTCCTCATCTCGAGGCAGAAACTCATTCAGACGCAGTGCAGGGTTATCGCCAGGTCTTGCTTCACCAGCAACTAATTGCCGTGCAAACTGCTCCACGGCTGCTTGGTACGCCGGTCCAGCACGATCAATCAAAATTCTGCGAGCGTTCAGAAACTGTTGTGTGTACCCGTTGTGGGCAGTCATCACTTGGTCGATTTTTTCCAGTATGGCTGGGTCCAATCCATCTGTCATCCCCATCCGGCTTGCTACGCGTGCTTCCATATCTGGATCATTAATGTATACTTGCGCAAACATCGGTCGGCGGTTGAGTGGCGGTAGTAGTGCTCCCATGCGATGACAAACAGACCCTGTACGCGGAAGTTGTATACACCACTTCGAGTTACCCTTTCGTCGACGTTGAGAGAGCGGGTACGTGAGGATCCCATTGATGTGAACGCAAAGACGTTGTTGTATGCGCGGATCGACTGTTTGAATCTCGGATTGCCAAAGAGTCTGTTAAGTTCAGCTGGAGCTTCGCGAGGGGGAGGAACAGTCACCAATCCCTTACGACAACAACTCCCTTCGGTCGGTTTCGTCTGGAAATTTCCAAGCGCCGCAGTGCTGACAGACTCGTTCGTGCTCCAGGGTATCGTCCGTGTACCGGGAGAAATAATGGCGGCCACCTGGAATGGTAGATGGGTCGAACGCTTCGTAGTACGCAAGCCCTTTTTGGTACTTTCGAGACCGGCGTCGAAATCGCTCTGCTTCTCGTCGTCGACCAAGTTCTTCCTCCGTCATGGCACCTCTTGTTGGCTCGTCGAGTAGCGGCGTCCTCATCTCGCATTGCCTGTCGCTCTTCCGATGACTTACCTTCCCTGCGCTCCCGGTGCGCTTCAGCGTCTTGATATCTTTGTAGTTCTCGCTGTTCACTTGAAAGCTCGCCCCTCTGACTACTGTGAGAGACACGATTGGTTTCACGTAAATGTTCCACTTCAACGGGATTCATTAGCGCTCGCCGAGCTCTCGCACGTTGGGCATCTTGCTGCCGATCTCGATCTATTTGCGACTCCGATCGGTTAGCCCTGGCCCGACGTTTCTCTCCGCATCTGCCGCACGAACGCGAGCTAATTGAGACGGCGTCATATTGGCTCGGGAACGCCTGGCCGTTGGACTCCGTCGTGGCTCTGGGTGATTATTTATTGCAGTTCCATGCCTACTGCAAACTCAGAGTTGGCAGGTCGTGGAGGTTCTGCGACAGCGGTTGAAGTACTTGCCACCGTCGCATTTTGTTCAGACCCGATCTCAACAGCCTGCAACGCACTGACAACCGCCGGAATGGAGTCTGCATTCTCCTGTTCTCTCGTCTCAGACTGCTGCTTTCTAAACCGGATCAAAGCTGCACTGAGGTTCTTCATCCGTCGTCGCTTTGCAGCAGGTTCTTCGTGCCCATCTGGCGCACGATAGGCTGCTTTGATTTCTTCTTCGCTTCCATACTTGCGCTTTCTCGCCATTGTTCCTACAAACACTTAACACAAACCTACGTTAGTCTAAACTCTTACTTTCTTATTGTCTACATCTTCGCGCTTCTTCTTGTGTTGGAAAAACGTGCGGTAAGCGGTTCCAGATGCCGCGGCAAAAAAAATTTCCTTTTACGAAGTAAAAGGTCTCAGTTCACCGCTAAACAAAAGGTAAGCCATAAGCCCTCAAGTCACTGTCCCCAATGACTCGGCAGGTCCGCGACCATGCCCCGTGGCTGTCCGCACGCGCCCTGTCGCGGACACAGAAGCACGGGACTGGGGTCACCCCCAAATCCAACGTGCCGGCCCCATACACGACCACTCTCCGAGGATAAGGCAGGCGGCCCGGCCAAGCCGGCTCTTCTCGCCACATGGATCTGCCTCAGCGCCTCGGCTGGTATGAGACTTCCCATGCTGCTGGCGGGCAAACATGGGCGCCTCAGGGTCGCGGCTCCGGAGAGCAAAGGTGCGACAGGACTAAACCTTAGTACGGCAACGGGCTCCAGCTGCAACCTCCTTATCGCCCTCGTGTCCTGGAATTGTGCCTCCGGGGGTAGAAATCCCCGCCGGAAAGACACTTTTGCCAGAGAGGAACGAACTGTGACTCTACTGTAACGTTTGCTTCGAGAGGGTCGTCCTGGCAACTCTGGGCAGGGAATGGGCTCCTCTGGGGGCTGGCTAGGCCTCATCAGTATGGCCGTCTTTGGATACCCATCCCTCCGTGCAGTGGTGGATATCTCACCCAATGCACGGCTCCGGTTTCCCTCTCTAACGCGCACAGTAAGTCTTGGTTGCCCCAGAAGGTACCAGTTCTCCCAACAGGCGGAACTCCCGAAGCCGTAAAGACTTTATTAATACGTTAATTAGCTATGTGGCTACACCTACCTAAGTTCTCTGCGGCGCTCGCTTCCTCTAGCTGCTCTAGAGCCCCCGCATTCGCGCTCCTAGTGTCGTCGACGGCGCCGATTTTGAAATGGCGAAATGTGAATTTGAAATCCATTTAAGTTCGAGACAATTCGATTAGGTTCGAGATCCTTCGATTAAGTTCGAGATCGATTCAATTAGGTTCGAAAAATCCGATTACGTTCGAATCGAGAACGTTCCAGATAAGTCCGAATCATAATGCGGACAGTGCTATTTTGTAATTTCTGGAAAGAAAGTTCCAGTCAATGTAGGTGCAGTTGCTTTGATGGGTGAAAAATGTATGCAGACGCGAACCAAAACGAATGCCAACCGAGAGGCTCAGTCCGGTGGAGAGGGTCGTGACGGAGTACGGACAGACGGACAGACAGACAGACAGACAGACAGACAGA
>VOQZ01001986.1:0-24042 GCA_008079305.1 Phytophthora palmivora
ACTAGCGCTCTGGGCGCCCGCTACGCGACGCTTGGACATGGTTGGTTCCAGTAGTTTGGTTAAGGTAATAATAAAGACCTGTGAAGTTGAAAATATTACAGGGTTCAAGATTTTACACATGAAAACCCAAAGATAAAAAGTAAGAGATTTTATTCATGAAAATATGAAATTATGCACTTAGAAATCGAAGATCTCCCGATAGACATGTTCTTGGTGTGTATGTTCCCGTCTTCGTCGATGGCTTCCGGGTCCACAGCTATCTTGATCGCCTTCCGTGAAGTCACCCTCGACAACGCTACGTACAGCTGTCCATGCGCGAACACAGGGGACTCGAGGTAGATCCCCACGTGGTGGATAGATTGTCTTGGGCCTTGTTGATCGTCATCGCAAAGCCGGAACCACAGGAAACTGTTTTCGCCGAAGCTTGAACGGGAATTCCTTGTCGTCATCTTCATTGTAGAAGATGATACGCGGAATGAATACTCGCTTTCCCTTGAACGGACCTGACATAATCGTAGCTTCAATACTTCGCTCACGCAGTGACACTACTCGAAGTCGTGTTCCGTTACACAACCCTGCGTCGCTGTTCAAGTTACGAATCATAATGATTGGAGTTCCAACTTTCAATACAATCCGGTGTGGCGGTATGCCGGAGAAATTCAGAGAGTTCAAGAACTCCGGCTCAAACATGTTGGATCCGCAACACCTTCGAGACTGTCAACAGAGAGGTACTCTTTCGTTTCTCCTGAAAGACGCTCCGAGACCATGTCGTTAATTCGCCTTACACTTGCGTTCGTTGGTGCTAAATGGCTCGTTCAACGAAGTACTCATCCGGCAGATTGTCGTCACCGACACCAGGATACACTGCATCAATAAGCGCGTTGACATGCGCTTTCGCCTGTCCTCATCAGGATCATCAAAACCTCGATCAGTAGGTGTTCCGTTGGCGGGAGAAGATTAAAGTTTGGCGGTGCTTCCATGTTTCGTTCTCCTTGGTTTCTTCGTCATCCCATCGATCATCTGCTCGTGCACCTGGTATAATGCACATGTCGCGTGGAAGACATATGTCGTTCTCACCAATTGTCGGAGTTAACTGGATATCGACCCTCCCCAATCTGAAGCAAGAAGTCGGAAAACTCTGCCAATTCAGCGGCGCTTGCTGGGTCCGGAGCCGTCTGAACACGCATGTTCTCAGTCAGACGCACTTGTCGTAAATGGCTCCACAGCGGGGAAGACTTGAAGCAAGCCTCCAACGTTTCAGCCCGAGTAGCATCCTTCAAGACAGGCAGGATCTGTCGATGGTCTCCACTGAAAACCATGACCTTGCCTCCGAATGGCTCCAACTCGTTCTTCATAATATCCCGGAACGACCGATCCACAGCTTCGAAACACGCTCGATGCATCATAGGAGCTTCATCCCAGATGATTAAACTTGCCTTGCGGATCAGTTCTGCCTTTGACTCTGCCAAGACAGGCTACATGTCGAAAACTCAGACAGTTTAAGAGGGATCCGAAACGTAGAATGTGCCGTGTGTCCTCCTGTCAACAACGTCGCTGCGATTCCACTGGAAGCCACTGCTATCGCCACCTTTCTCTGTAGACGAACATGAGCAAGTATCTGCTCCAGCAAGAACGATTTACCAGTTCCACCCGGGCCGTCCACAAAAAACAGCTTCTGTCCACCGACTGGGTGGTTTACAGCTTCGATGACTTGGTCAAAAATGTCTTTCTGGTTATCGTTCATCTGATCCGCAAGCGTCGCAGTTCTCTCGAGGTCGTCCGGTTCGTACGCTGCTACCTCCTGTGCGACGATATCCATAGGATCTGCTGACTGGCGAGCGACTTCATCAGAAACATCGCTGTACGTTTCAAGGTCAGGAAGGCCATACATACTCAGCGTTTTCCCGTTCGAAATCAGATAGTCCGCCAACCACATCAGGCACTTATACTCTGCCATGCGCCAGCTAACTTCCTCGTCACGGTCAAAGTTATTTTGCGCGTCTCTTTCCTGGATGGATCTGAAAAAGTCTTCCGACAAATCCTTCTTAAACCGATCCCACAGAGCAGAAGCATGGTCGGGTAGCGAGTAAACCTAAATGATTCCCAAAAGTTGTCGCAAAGCGGATGGCATCTTAACGAAACTGCCTCCGCTAAGCATTCTTCCCATTCTTGATCATTCTCCAAATACCCAGCAGCCAGTGCTGCGTCGTGAAAGGTATCGTAAACCACTCCATTCACTGTGCGAATATCTTCGAATGATTTGGGTGATCGCCGATGGCACAGTAGAAGTCTAAGGTAAAACCGCTCTGGGTCTTGTGGCGAGACGTGTACCAATCTGCCCAGCGAAGCAACGTATCTTCTGTACGGCACCCAATACTTCAAACGATCATCCCACCTGTACTTCACAGGCACATCCTTGTACAGCAAATCAGCGGTCCCTACTGGGTCTTGCGTACACAAATTGAAAAATGCAGTCAACTTCGTTCGATCTCCTCGTCGGACCAAGTTCTGAAGCTGCGGAGTCGTTGCATGATCTCGATACGTGACCAGACTCATTCCTTCCAGGTGGATAGGAAGATTCACAACGGCATGTGAAGAACCTTGTGTGGGAAAGCCGAACAGCCGCATGCAAGCCTCTACCGGAGAAATATAGCGACCCAGCAAGTACTGGAGAATCTCGTTCGCCTGAATTTCTCTCCTTCAATAGTGATCGTCGTCATATCCGAACCCTTGTAGACGTACTTGTAGATGTACTTCACTGCCTTGTTCGTAGCGCATACTTCAACGTTGATGTGGCAGTCATATTTTTGCGAAAGGAATGGGTTGTAAGGAACGACCCACTGGTTGATCTTTGCGTTATCCCACACCTTCCCCTTGTGGCTCAGAATTCCTTCAGGTCGACGACGTCTCCTGTACGTAGGATACTTATCCTCAACCATTATCGTTTCTTCTGCGAACTGTTTGGGGAATTTCTTGGAGCATTTGCCGTTCTTCATGCAGGGGCAGTTAGGGTTTTGTTGCCCACATGGACCGTGCAACATATTTGAAATGACGGTTTCATAGAGCTCAGGGTGTGTCTCCTTGTCCGGAAGCTAGGCTGACGTCAAGCGGTCGACATCCTCCACCGTTACGGGCATACCTTCCGGTCGCATAATCAGCAGGATATGGGCGTGTGGTAGACCACGTTTTTGGAATTCCACCACGTGAATCCGGGCAGCTACAACACCCAGTAGACCTTCGTCGAGGTCCTTGTTGAGGGTTTTCAGCTTCTGCATGAACACACGCGCAACAATGTCCGGTCGATCAGATGCCTTCTCTCCAGGTCTAAGATTTTCCTTGATTTCAGGCCAGTTCGGGTTACACGTCATGGTGATGAACAGATTGGGTGCACCCGTCTCTCGAACTATAGCCATGGCATCCAGGAAACGCTGGTACATGTAACGTGGCCCTTCTGTAAAGGTTGGAGGTATAATAACCTTGCGGCCGATGTTTTCTGCTTCAGGTTCAGTTGAGTCTACCCCTGTGTCCCGTGATTGTCGTGTAGTAGCCGTAGACCTACGTTGTGCCACTTCCTCATTTGCCGCCACTCTGTGTACATCGACAGATTCGTTCCGCAAGGCATCGGTGAGACCTTGCAGTGTTTCCAATCGGTACTGAAGTTGGTTCTTTTCGATGAACCGCAGGCGTTCTTGCTCACATTTGGCCCATTGGTCCACACAATACTGCTGTGTCAGGCGACCTCCTCGGAGAATTAAAGAATTACGCGCAGTCCGATCATGAAGAACATACGATTCGTACTCTCGGAGTGACATCGTCAGTGGTTTACCGTTACTGTCCACGGGGTCGCCCACATATGGAAGGTCGTATGTCCATCCTGGCTCTCCGTACGGAAACAGGAGAGGGTATTGAAGTGGATCGTAGCTCTCACTCGTTTCATAAATTCGTTTGAAGCCTCCCTGACGGGTATTCAAAATGATATCTCTATGCTCGGCCGCAGCTCGATCAATAATGATAGCTGCCACTTCGGATGCAGTGGGTACATTGTGGGTACCCGGATTTGCGTTCCGCGCCACATGCAATCGAAGCCGGAGGTCCTCATCTCGAGGCAGAAACTCATTCAGACGCAGTGCAGGGTTATCGCCAGGTCTTGCTTCACCAGCAACTAATTGCCGTGCAAACTGCTCCACGGCTGCTTGGTACGCCGGTCCAGCACGATCAATCAAAATTCTGCGAGCGTTCAGAAACTGTTGTGTGTACCCGTTGTGGGCAGTCATCACTTGGTCGATTTTTTCCAGTATGGCTGGGTCCAATCCATCTGTCATCCCCATCCGGCTTGCTACGCGTGCTTCCATATCTGGATCATTAATGTATACTTGCGCAAACATCGGTCGGCGGTTGAGTGGCGGTAGTAGTGCTCCCATGCGATGACAAACAGACCCCTGTACGCGGAAGTTGTATACACCACTTCGAGTTACCCTTTCGTCGACGTTGAGAGAGCGGGTACGTGAGGATCCCATTGATGTGAACGCAAAGACGTTGTTGTATGCGCGGATCGACTGTTTGAATCTCGGATTGCCAAAGAGTCTGTTAAGTTCAGCTGGAGCTTCGCGAGGGGGAGGAACAGTCACCAGTCCCTTACGACAACAACTCCCTTCGGTTCGGTTTCGTCTGGAAATTTCCAAGCGCCGCAGTGCTGACAGACTCGTTCGTGCTCCAGGGTATCGTCCGTGTACCGGGAGAAATAATGGCGGCCACCTGGAATGGTAGATGGGTCGAACGCTTCGTAGTACGCAAGCCCTTTTTGGTACTTTCGAGACCGGCGTCGAAATCGCTCTGCTTCTCGTCGTCGACCAAGTTCTTCCTCCGTCATGGCACCTCTTGTTGCTCGTCGAGTAGCGGCGTCCTCATCTCGCATTGCCTGTCGCTCTTCCGATGACTTACCTTCCTGCGCTCCCGGTGCGCTTCAGCGTCTTGATATCTTTGTAGTTCTCGCTGTTCACTTGAAAGCTCGCCCCTCTGACTACTGTGAGAGACACGATTGGTTTCACGTAAATGTTCCACTTCAACGGGATTCATTAGCGCTCGCCGAGCTCTCGCACGTTGGGCATCTTGCTGCCGATCTCGATCTATTTGCGACTCCGATCGGTTAGCCCTGGCCCGACGTTTTCTCTCTGCATCTGCCGCACGAACGCGAGCTAATTGAGACGGCGTCATATTGGCTCGGGAACGCCTGGCCGTTGGGCTCCGTCGTGGCTCTGGGTGATTATTTATTGCAGGTTCCATGCCTACTGCAAACTCAGAGTTGGCAGGTCGTGGAGGTTCTGCGACAGCGGTTGAAGTATTTGCCACCGTCGCATTTTGTTCAGACCCGATATCAACAGCCTGCAACGCGCTGACAACCGCCGGAATGGAGTCTGCATTCTCCTGTTCTCTCGTCTCAGACTGCTGCTTTCTAAACCGGATCAAAGCTGCACTGAGGTTCTTCATCCGTCGTCGCTTTGCAGCAAGCGCTTCGTGCCATCTGGCGCACGATAGGCTGCTTTGATTTCTTCTTCGCTTCCATACTTGCGCTTTCTCGCCATTGTTCCTACAAACACTTAACACAAACCTACGTTAGTCTAAACTCTTACTTTCTTAATTGTCTACATCTTCGCGCTTCTTCTTTTGTTGGAAAAACGTGCGGTAAGCGGTTCCAGATGCCGCGGCAAAAAAATTTCCTTTTACCGAAGTAAAAGGTCTCAGTTCACCGCTAAACAAAAGGTAAGCCATAAGCCCTCAAGTCACTGTCCCCAATGACTCGGCAGGTCCGCGACCATGCCATGTGGCTGTCCGCACGCGCCCTGTCGCGGACACAGAAGCACGGGACTGGGGTCACCCCCAAATCCAACGTGCCGGCCCCATACACGACCACTCTCCGAGGATAAGGCAGGCGGCCCGGCCAAGCCGGCTCTTCTCGCCACATGGATCTGCCTCAGCGCCTCGGCTGGGTATGAGACTTCCCATGCTGCTGGCGGGCAAACATGGGCGCCTCAGGGTCGCGGCTCCGGAGAGCAAAGGTGCGACAGGACTAAACCTTAGTACGGCAACGGGCTCCAGCTGCAACCTCCTTATCGCCCTCGTGTCCTGGAATTGTGCCTCCGGGGGTAGAAATCCCCGCCTCGGAAAGACACTTTTTGCCAGAGAGAAACGAAACTGTGACTCTACTGTAACGTTTGCTTCGAGAGGGTCGTCCTGGCAACTCTGGGCAGGGAATGGGCTCCTCTGGGGGCTGGCTAGGCCTCATCAGTATGGCCGTCTTTGGATACCCATCCCTCCGTGCAGTGGTGGATATCTCACCCAATGCACGGCTCCGGTTTCCCTCTCTAACGCGCACAGTAAGTCTTGGTTGCCCCAGAAGGTACCAGTTCTCCCAACAGGCGGAACTCCCGAAGCCGTAAAGACTTTATTAATACGTTAATTAGCTATGTGGCTACACCTACCTAAGTTCTCTGCGGCGCTCGCTTCCTCCTAGCTGCTCTAGAGCCCCCGCAGTTCGCGCTCCTAGTGTCGTCGACGGCGCCGATTTTGAAATGGCGAAATGTGAATTTGAAATCCATTTAAGTTCGAGACAATTCGATTAGGTTCGAGATCCTTCGATTAAGTTCGAGATGATTCAATTAGGTTCGAAAAATCCGATTACGTTCGAATCGAGAACGTTCCAGATAAGTCCGAATCATAATGCGGACAGTGCTATTTTTGTAATTTCTGGAAAGAAAGTTCCAGTCAATAGGATAGGCGCAGTTGCTTTGATGGGTGAAAAATGTATGCAGCCGCGAACCAAAACGATGCCAACCGAGAGGCTCAGTCCGGTGGAGAGGGGCGTGACGGAGTGACGGACAGACGGACAGACAGACAGACAGACAGACAGACAGAGCCGGATTTTAAGGAGTTGTAAATTACAGTTGAAAATCGCGGTCTAATTGGGCATAATTTGCAATACTAGCGCTCTGGGCGCCCGCTACGCGGACGCTTGGACATGGTTGGTCCCAGTAGTTTGGTTAAGGTTAATAAAGACCTGTAAGTTGGAAATAATTGTAGGTTCAAGTTTTTAACATGAAAACCACAAAGATAAAAAGGAAGAGATTTTATTCATGAAAATATGAAATTATGCACTTAGAAATCGAAGATCTCCCGATAGACAATGTTCTTGGTGTGTATGTTCCCGTCTTCGTCGATGGCTTCCGGGTCCACTGCTATCTTGATCGCCTTCCGTGAAGTCACCCTCGACAACGCTACGTACAGCTGTCCATGCGCGAACACAGGGGACTCGAGGTAGATCCCCACGTGGTGGATAGATTGTCCTTGGGCCTTGTTGATCGTCATCGCGAAAGCCGGAACCACAGGAAACTGTTTTCGCCGAAGCTTGAACGGGAATTCCTTGTCGTCATCTTCATTGTAGAAGATGATACGCGGAATGAATACTCGCTTTCCCTTGAACGGACCTGACATAATCGTAGCTTCAATACTTCGCTCACGCAGTGACACTACTCGAAGTCGTGTTCCGTTACACAACCCTGCGTCGCTGTTCAAGTTACGAATCATAATGATTGGAGTTCCAGCTTTCAATACAATCCGGTGTGGCGGTATGCCGGAGAAATTCAGAGAGTTCAAGAACTCCGGCTCAAACATGTTTGGATCCGCAACACCTTCGAGACTGTCAACAGAGAGGTACTCTTTCGTTTCTCCTGAAAGACGCTCCAAGACCATGTCGTTAATTCGCCTCACACTTGCGTTCGTTGGTGCCAAAATGGCTCGTTCAACGAAGTACTCATCCGGGAGATTGTCGTCACCAACGCCTGGATACACTGCATCAATAAGCGCATTGACATTGCGCTTTCGCCTGTCCTCATCAGGATCATCAAAACCTCGATCAGTAGGTGTTTCCGTTGGCGGGAGAAGATTAAAGTTTGGCGGTGATTCCATGGTTTCGTTCTCCTTGGTTTCTTCGTCATCCCATCGATCATCTGCTCGTGCGCCTGGTATAATGCACATGTCGCGTGGAAGACATATGTCGTTCTCACCAATGTCGGAGTTAACTGGATATCGACCCTCCCCAATCTGAAGCAAGAAGTCGGAAAACTCTGACAATTCAGCGGCGCTTGCTGGGTCCGGAGCCGTCTGAACACGCATGTTCTCAGTCAGACGCACTTGTCGTAAATGGCTCCACAGCGGGGAAGACTTGAAGCAAGCCTCCAACGTTTCAGCCCGAGTAGCATCCTTCAAGACAGGCAGGATCTGTCGATGGTCTCCACTGAAAACCATGACCTTGCCTCCGAATGGCTCCAACTCGTTCTTCATAATATCCCGGAACGACCGATCCACAGCTTCGAAACACGCTCGATGCATCATAGGAGCTTCATCCCAGATGATTAAACTTGCCTTGCGGATCAGTTCTGCCTTTTGACTCTGCCAAGACAGGCTACATGTCGAAAACTCAGACAGTTTAAGAGGGATCCGAAACGTAGAATGTGCCGTGTGTCCTCCTGTCAACAACGTCGCTGCGATTCCACTGGAAGCCACTGCTATCGCCACCTTTCTCTGTAGACGAACATGAGCAAGTATCTGCTCCAGCAAGAACGATTTACCAGTTCCACCCGGGCCGTCCACAAAAAACAGCTTCTGTCCACCGACTGGGTGGTTTACAGCTTCGATGACTTGGTCAAAAATGTCTTTCTGGTTCTCGTTCATCTGATCCGCAAGCGTCGCAGTTCTCTCGAGGTCGTCCGGTTCGTACGCTGCTACCTCCTGTGCGACGATATCCATAGGATCTGCTGACTGGCGAGCGACTTCATCAGAAACATCGCTGTACGTTTCAAGATCAGGAAGGCCATACATACTCAGCGTTTTCCCGTTCGAAATCAGATAGTCCGCCAACCACATCAGGCACTTATACTCTGCCATGCGCCAGCTAACATCCTCGTCACGGTCAAAGTTATTTTGCGCGTCTCTTTCCTGGATGGATCTGAAAAAGTCTTCTGACAAATCCTTCTTAAACCGATCCCAGAGAGCAGAAGCATGGTCAGGTAGCGAATAAACCAAAATGATTCCCAAAAGTTGTCGCAAAGCGGATGGCATCTTAAACGAAACTGCCTCCGCTAAGCATTCTTCCCACTCTTGATCATTCTCCAAGTACCCAGCAGCCAGTGCTGCGTCGTGAAAGGTATCGTAAACCACTCCATTCACTGTGCGAATATCTTCGAATGATTTGGGTGATCGCCGATGGCACAGTAGAAGTCTAAGGTAAAACCGCTCTGGGTCTTGTGGCGAGACGTGTACCAATCTGCCCAGCGAAGCAACGTATCTTCTGTACGGCACCCAATACTTCAAACGATCATCCCACCTGTACTTCACAGGCACATCCTTGTACAGCAAATCAGCGGTCCCTTCTGGGTCTTGCGTACACAAATTGAAAAATGCAGTCAACTTCGTTCGATCTCCTCGCCGGACCAAGTTCTGAAGCTGCGGAGTCGTTGCATGATCTCGATACGTGACCAGACTCATTCCTTCCAGGTGGATAGGAAGATTCACAACGGCATGTGAAGAACCTTGTGTGGGAAAGCCGAACAGCCGCATGCAAGCCTCTACCGGAGAAATATAGCGACCCAGCAAGTACTGGAGAATCTCGTTCGCCTGAATTTCCTCTCCTTCAATAGTGATCGTCGTCATATCCGAACCCTTGTAGACGTACTTGTAGATGTACTTCACTGCCTTGTTCGTAGCGCATACTTCAACGTTGATGTGGCAGTCATATTTTTGCGATAGGAATGGGTTGTAAGGCACGACCCACTGGTTGATCTTTGCGTTATCCCACACCTTCCCCTTGTGGCTCAGAATTCCTTCAGGTCGACGACGTCTCCTGTACGTAGGATACTTATCCTCAACCATTATCGTTTCTTCTGCGAACTGTTTGGGGAATTTCTTGGAGCATTTGCCGTTCTTCATGCAGGGGCAGTTAGGGTTTTGTTGCCCACATGGACCGTGCAACATATTTGAAATGACGGTTTCATAGAGCTCAGGGTGTGTCTCCTTGTCCGGAAGCTCGGCTGACGTCAAGCGGTCGACATCCTCCGCCGTTACGGGCTTACCTTCCGGTCGCATAATCAGCAGGATATGGGCGTGTGGTAGACCACGTTTTTGGAATTCCACCACGTGAATCCGGGCAGCTACAACACCCAGTAGACCTTCGTCGAGGTCCTTGTTGAGGGTCTTCAGCTTCTGCATGAACACACGCGCAACAATGTCCGGTCGATCAGATGCCTTCTCTCCAGGTCTAAGATTTTCCTTGATTTCAGGCCAGTTGGGGTTACACGTCATGGTGATGAAAAGATTGGGTGCACCCGTCTCTCGAACTATAGCCATGGCATCCAGGAAACGCTGGTACATGTAGCGCGGCCCTCCTGTAAAGGTTGGAGGTATAATAACCTTGCGGCCGATGTTTTCTGCTTCAGGTTCAGTTGAGTCTACCCCTGTGTCCCGTGATTGTCGTGTAGTAGCCGTAGACCTACGTTGTGCCACTTCCTCATTTGCCGCCACTCTGTGTACATCGACAGATTCGTTCCGCAAGGCATCGGTGAGACCTTGCAGTGTTTCCAATCGGTACTGAAGTTGATTCTTTTCTATGAACCGCAGGCGTTCTTGCTCACATTTGGCCCATTGGTCCACACAATACTGCTGTGTCAGGCGACCTCCTCGGAGAATTAAAGAATTACTCGCAGTCCGATCATGAAGAACATATGATTCGTACTCTCGAAGCGATATCGTCAGTGGTTTACCGTTACTGTCCACGGGGTCGCCCACATATGGAAGATCGTATGTCCATCCTGGCTCTCCGTACGGAAACAGGAGAGGGTATTGAAGTGGATCGTAGCTCTCACTCGTTTCATAAATTCGTTTGAAGCCTCCCTGACGGGTATTCAAAATGATATCTCTGTGCTCGGCCGCTGCTCGATCAATAATGATAGCTGCCACTTCGGATGCAGTGGGTACATTGTGGGTACCCGGATTTGCGTTCCGCGCCACATGCAATCGAAGCCGGAGGTCCTCATCTCGAGGCAGAAACTCATTCAGACGCAGTGCAGGGTTATCGCCAGGTGTTGCTTCACCAGCAACTAATTGCCGTGCAAACTGCTCCACGGCTGCTTGGTACGCCGGTCCAGCACGATCAATCAAAATTCTGCGAGCGTTCAGAAACTGTTGTGTGTACCCGTTGTGGGCAGTCATCACTTGGTCGATTTTTTCCAGTATGGCTGGGTCCAATCCATCTGTCATCCCCATCCGGCTTGCTACGCGTGCTTCCATATCTGGATCATTAATGTATACTTGCGCAAACATCGGTCGGCGGATGAGTGGCGGTAGTAGTGCTCCCATGCGATGACAAACAGACCCCTGTACGCGGAAGTTGTATACACCACTTCGAGTTACCCTTTCGTCGACGTTGAGAGAGCGGGTACGTGAGGATCCCATTGATGTGAACGCAAAGACGTTGTTGTATGCGCGGATCGACTGTTTGAATCTCGGATTGCCAAAGAGTCTGTTAAGTTCAGCTGGAGCTTCGCGAGGGGGAGGAACAGTCACCAACCCTTACGACAACAACTTCCTTCGGTTTCGTCTGGAAATTTCCAAGCGCCGCAGTGCTGACAGACTCGTTCGTGCTCCAGGGTATCGTCCGTGTACCGGGAGAAATAATGGCGACCGCCAGGAATGATAGCGGGATCGAACTCTTCGTAGTACGCAAGCCCTTTTTGGTACTTTCGCGAACGGCGTCGAAATCGTTCTCCCTCTCTTCGTCGATCAAGATCTTCTTCTGTCATCGCATCTCGTATGGCTTGTCTAGCGGCCGCGGCTCGAGCTCGTATGGTCTGTTGTTCTTCCTCCGTCATAGTCTCTCTTGTCGCTCGTCGAGCGATGGCGTCTTGATCTCGTAAATGCTGACGCTCTTCCTCCGTCATGACATCTCGTGTGGCACGCCGAGCAGCGGTGTCTTCGTCTCGTATTGTCTGACGCTCTTCCTCCGTCATGGCATCTCGTGTGGCACGCCGAGCAGCGGTGTCTTCGTCTCGTATTGTTTGACGCTCTTCCTCCGTCATGGCATCTCTTGCTGCTCGTCGAGCAACGGCGTCTTCGTCTCGTATTGTCTGACGCTCTTCCTCCGTCATGACATCTCTTGTCGCTTGTCGAGCAGCGGCGTCTTCGTCTCGTATTGTCTGACGCTCTTCCTCCGTCATGGCATCTCGTGTGGCACGCCGAGCAGCGGTGTCTTCGTCTCGTATTGTTTGACGATCTTCGTCCGTCATGGCATCCCTTGCGGCTCGTCGAGCGGCGGCGTCTTCGTCTCGTATAATCCTACGCTCTTCCTCCGTCATGGCATCTCTTGCTGCTCGTCGAGCAACGGCGGCTTCGTCTCGTATTGTCTGACGCTCTTCCTCCGTCATGATATCTCGTGTGGCACGCCGAGCAGCGGCGTCTTCGTCTCGTATTGTCTGACGCTCTTCCTCCGTCATGGCATCTCGTGTGGCACGCCGAGCAGCGGTGTCTTCGTCTCGTATTGTTTGACGCTCTTCCTCCGTCATGGCATCCCTTGCGGCTCGTCGAGCGGCGGCGTCTTCGTCTCGTATAATCCGACGCTCTTCCTCTGTCATGACATATCTTGTTGCTCGTCGAGCAGCGGTGTTATCATCTCGTAGTGTCTGATGTTCTTCCTCTGTCATACGTTCTCTTCGCGTCCGATGCGCTTCAGCATCCTGTTCTCTTGTATCTTCAAGTTGTTCCTCAGTCATTTCACTACGACGAACAGATACCGCAGCAGTATTTTCCCGACGTCGTTGTTCTTGTTGCTCACTCGAAAGATCATCCCTTTGGATGCTCTGGCAAACACGGTTCGATTCGCGTAATTCTCCCAATTCACCGGGATTCATTAGCGCTCGCCGAGCTCTCGCACGTTGGGCATCTTGTTGCCGATCTCGATCTATTTGCGACTCCGATCGGTTAGCCCTGGCCCGACGTTTCCTCTCCGCATCTGCAGCACGAACGCGAGCTAATTGAGACGGCGTCATAGTGGCTCGGGAACGCCTGGCCGTTGGGCTCCGTCGTGGCTCTGGGTGATTATTTATTGCAGGTTCCATGCCTACTGCAAACTCAGAGTTGGCAGGTCGTGGAGGTTCTGCGACAGCGGTTGAAGTATTTGCCACCGTCGCATTTTGTTCAGACCCGATATCAACAGCCTGCAACGCGCTGACAACCGCCGGAATGGAGTCTGTATTCTCCTGTTCTCTCGTCTCAGACTGCTGCTTTCTAAACCGGATCAAAGCTGCACTGAGGTTCTTCATCCGCCGTCGCTTTGCAGCAAGCGCTTCGTGTCCATCCGGCGCACGATAGGTTGCTTTGATTTCTTCTTCGCTTCCATACTTGCGCTTTCTCGCCATTGTTCCTACAAACACTTAACACAAACCTACGTTAGTCTAAACTCTTACTTTCTTAATTGTCTACATCTTCGCGCTTCTTCTTTTGTTGGAAAAACGTGCGGTAAGCGGTTCCAGATGCCGCGGCAAAAAAATTTCCTTTTACCGAAGTAAAAGGTCTCAGTTCACCGCTAAACAAAAGGTAAGCCATAAGCCCTCAAGCCACTGTCCCCAATGACTCGGCAGGTCCGCGACCATGCCATGTGGCTGTCCGCACGCGCCCTGTCGCGGACACAGAAGCACGGGACTGGGGTCACCCCCAAATCCAACGTGCCGGCCCCATACACGACCACTCTCCAAGGATAAGGCAGGCGGCCCGGCCAAGCCGGCTCTTCTCGCCACATGGATCTGCCTCAGCGCCTCGGCTGGGTATGAGACTTCCCATGCTGCTGGCGGGCAAACATGGGCGCCTCAGGGTCGCGGCTCCGGAGAGCAAAGGTGCGACAGGACTAAACCTTAGTACGGCAACGGGCTCCAGCTGCAACCTCCTTATCGCCCTCGTGTCCTGGAATTGTGCCTCCGGGGGTAGAAATCCCCGCCTCGGAAAGACACTTTTTGCCAGAGAGAAACGAAACTGTGACTCTACTGTAACGTTTGCTTCGAGAGGGTCGTCCTGGCAACTCTGGGCAGGGAATGGGCTCCTCTGGGGGCTGGCTAGGCCTCATCAGTATGGCCGTCTTTGGATACCCATCCCTCCGTGCAGTGGTGGATATCTCACCCAATGCACGGCTCCGGTTTCCCTCTCTAACGCGCACAGTAAGTCTTGGTTGCCCCAGAAGGTACCAGTTCTCCCAACAGGCGGAACTCCCGAAGCCGTAAAGACTTTATTAATACGTTAATTAGCTATGTGGCTACACCTACCTAAGTTCTCTGCGGCGCTCGCTTCCTCCTAGCTGCTCTAGAGCCCCCGCAGTTCGCGCTCCTAGTGTCGTCGACGGCGCCGATTTTGAAATGGCGAAATGTGAATTTGAAATCCATTTAAGTTCGAGACAATTCGATTAGGTTCGAGATCCTTCGATTAAGTTCGAGATGATTCAATTAGGTTCGAAAAATCCGATTACGTTCGAATCGAGAACGTTCCAGATAAGTCCGAATCATAATGCGGACAGTGCTATTTTGTAATTTCTGGAAAGAAAGTTCCAGTCAATAGGATAGGCGCAGTTGCTTTGATGGGTGAAAAATGTATGCAGCCGCGAACCAAATACGATGCCAACCGAGAGGCTCAGTCCGGTGGAGAGGTGTGTGACCGAAGGACAGACAGACAGACAGACAGACGGACAGACAGACAGACAGACAGACAGACAGACGGACAGAGCCGGATTTTAAGGAGTTGTAAACTAGCGCTCTGGGCATCCGCTACGCGGATGCTTCGTATAACTTTTGTTGGAGCTCGTGATGTCATACGATCATTGAACGAAGTGTGGTTGTCAAGTGTTGTAACAAAACAACTTAGTTAAAATATTATAATTGTTACCGTTTATGGTTTCGTGTGCAATATAATTCAAAATACATCGAACGATGTTATAATGATACCCACCCTGACCTTAGATTTTTTCCACAGGAAAATTTTTCCGTATCACGTTGACAGATCTTCAACAACCTCATTTATTGATGTACTGAAGTATTGCACATATAGTTTGTTGTCGTTATTACGAACTATCCGAAGAAAAAGATATACGATAATCTAGATGATCGCTGTTGAAACTGGTGATTATACGTACCGACCGATGTTGATTGAATGAAGTGTATTCAATTTAAATAACCGAAATTGCATATTTGAAAATAGATTGACGATTGCAACGTAGCTGCCGCTCCATATCATACGATGTTGTTTTCACTTCTGGGATAGGACAACTCTATTACTTGCAGCGTGGTAGTTCGGACATTGCGCCAGCATCAGCAGTAGCACAGGTAGTTAAAATTCATTTTACTTGTACAACGAAACTTGCTAAACATAGGTGCAGAGCTGTTGACCCGCATTTTCACTGTTGCGCGGCAATCTTAAGTGCTATGCAGTCTATAACAAACTATATCATACCGTAGTTGTCATGATAGCTGCAGTAGATAATCTCACACAACTACTCAAAGTTAGACTAATTTACACCTAGGTCTTCTAATGCACTCTTGATTGTAAAATGATTTAATCGCTGCATGTTATATAAATGATTAGACTAAGCATCAAAACTCGCTACTTGCTATATCTCCATTCTGATCCTACATAACTTGCTGCTGGCTGCCGATCTCTGTCATACGCTAGGTTGTGTGATCGTGATGTTCAGAATCTGTCGTATTACCCGATCGTATCCACTGCGTTACACGCTGCTATCAGAAAGTAGAATTCCTATTAGATTGGCTATTGTGGTAATAGTATAGCGTGTGCTACTTCGCAGCTGCCGAATCACTGTAATAGTGTACCTGTCGTGATAGCTGCAGCCGAAGTCTGTGCCATAGCGCTGGTAGATAGTTGTGCAGAACCGATAAGCATTCGAACTGTGTATAACATCACCTGCATCAATGTGGAGAGTAAACGGCTTGGTGAAGCTACATACATAGTCTGGTTTTACTCGAGGTGCGCGTCTGAGTGCTCCAACTGCGCACGCATAGCTAGAATTATATACTACGTAGTCGGCACTATAGCACATGTACTAACACAGCACCGTCGTTAAAACAAAACTTGCTCAAGTTTCGCCACATTAAATCAGATCAAACTGCATCTGTTAGATAGCTTAAAGTGCGAGTTGAAACGAAAAAACGGAAATTTATACTAAAAATACCATATCTTCTTGACTTACACTATTCTATCTATATGCAGAGGGCGCTGTTTGCACCCTGAACACTAACACAGGTTTGCCAACCAGTTCATATGACGCGGCCAGTTTAGTAGAGCAGTTTTACGATGGTTTTAGTATTAAAAAAATAAAGAACAGATATTATTAAAATAGATACTGGTACAAATGATTGTCCAAAATATGGGTTCAGAATGCACTACTGTTCGATTTCAGTTAAGTTCGAGGAGGCTCCAGCTAAGTGCGAATCATAATGCGGACAGTGCTATTTTTGTAATTTCTGGAAAGAAAGGTCCAGTCAATAGGATAGGTGCAGCTGCTTTGATGGGTGAAAAATGTATAGAGACGCACACCAAAAAAAGATGCCAACCGAGAGGCTCAGTCCGGTGGAGAGGGTCGTGACGGAGTGACGGACAGACAGACAGAGCCGGATTTTAAGGAGTTGTAAATTACAGTTGAAAATCGCGGTCTAATTGGGCATAATTTGCAATACTAGCGCTCTGGGCGCCCGCTACGCGGACGCTTGGACATGGTTGGTCCCAGTAGTTTGGTTAAGGTTAATAAAGACCTGTAAGTTGGAAATAATTGTAGGTTCAAGTTTTTAACATGAAAACCACAAAGATAAAAAGGAAGAGATTTTATTCATGAAAATATGAAATTATGCACTTAGAAATCGAAGATCTCCCGATAGACAATGTTCTTGGTGTGTATGTTCCCGTCTTCGTCGATGGCTTCCGGGTCCACTGCTATCTTGATCGCCTTCCGTGAAGTCACCCTCGACAACGCTACGTACAGCTGTCCATGCGCGAACACAGGGGACTCGAGGTAGATCCCCACGTGGTGGATAGATTGTCCTTGGGCCTTGTTGATCGTCATCGCGAAAGCCGGAACCACAGGAAACTGTTTTCGCCGAAGCTTGAACGGGAATTCCTTGTCGTCATCTTCATTGTAGAAGATGATACGCGGAATGAATACTCGCTTTTCCTTGAAAGGCCCAGACATAATCGTAGCTTCAATGCTTCGCTCACGCAGTGACACTACTCGAAGTCGTGTTCCGTTACACAACCCTGCGTCGCTGTTCAGGTTGCGAATCATAATGATTGGAGTTCCAACTTTCAATACAATCCGGTGTGGTGGAATGCCGGAGAAATTCAGAGAGTTCAAGAACTCCGGCTCAAACATGTTTGGATCCGCAACACCTTCGAGACTGTCAACAGAGAGGTACTCTTTCGTTTCTCCTGAAAGACGCTCCGAGACCATGTCGTTAATTCGCCTTACGCTTGCGTTCGTTGGTGCTAAAATGGCTCGTTCAACGAAGTACTCATCCGGCAGATTGTCGTCACCGACACCAGGATACACTGCATCAATAAGCGCATTGACATTGCGCTTTCGCCTGTCCTCATCAGGATCATCAAAACCTCGATCAGTAGGTGTTTCCGTTGGCGGGAGAAGATTAAAGTTTGGCGGTGCTTCCATGGTTTCGTTCTCCTTGGTTTCTTCGTCATCCCATCGATCATCCGCTCGTGCACCTGGTACAATGCACATGTCGCGTGGAAGACATATGTCGTTCTCACTGATTTCGGAGTTAACCGGATATCGACCCTCCCCAATCTGAAGTAAGAAGTCGGAAAACTCTGCCAATTCAGCGGCGCTTGCTGGATCCGGAGCCGTCTGAACACGCATGTTCTCAGTCAGACGCACTTGTCGTAAATGGCTCCACAGCGGGGAAGACTTGAAGCAAGCCTCCAGCGTTTCCGCCCGAGTAGCATCCTTCAAGACAGGCAGGATCTGTCGATGGTCTCCACTGAAAACCATGACCTTGCCTCCGAATGGCTCCAACTCGTTCTTCATAATATCCCGGAACGACCGATCCACAGCTTCGAAACACGCTCGATGCATCATAGGAGCTTCATCCCAGATGATTAAACTTGCCTTGCGGATCAGTTCTGCCTTTTGACTCTGCCAAGACAGGCTACATGTCGAAAACTCAGACAGTTTAAGAGGGATCCGAAACGTAGAATGTGCCGTGTGTCCTCCTGTCAACAACGTCGCTGCGATTCCACTGGAAGCCACTGCTATCGCCACCTTTCTCTGTAGACGAACATGAGCAAGTATCTGCTCCAGCAAGAACGATTTACCAGTTCCACCCGGGCCGTCCACAAAAAACAGCTTCTGTCCACCGACTGGGTGGTTTACAGCTTCGATGACTTGGTCAAAAATGTCTTTCTGGTTCTCGTTCATCTGATCCGCAAGCGTCGCAGTTCTCTCGAGGTCGTCCGGTTCGTACGCTGCTACCTCCTGTGCGACGATATCCATAGGATCTGCTGACTGGCGAGCGACTTCATCAGAAACATCGCTGTACGTTTCAAGATCAGGAAGGCCATACATACTCAGCGTTTTCCCGTTCGAAATCAGATAGTCCGCCAACCACATCAGGCACTTATACTCTGCCATGCGCCAGCTAACATCCTCGTCACGGTCAAAGTTATTTTGCGCGTCTCTTTCCTGGATGGATCTGAAAAAGTCTTCTGACAAATCCTTCTTAAACCGATCCCAGAGAGCAGAAGCATGGTCAGGTAGCGAATAAACCAAAATGATTCCCAAAAGTTGTCGCAAAGCGGATGGCATCTTAAACGAAACTGCCTCAGCTAAGCATTCTTCCCACTCTTGATCATTCTCCAAATACCCAGCAGCCAGTGCTGCGTCGTGAAAGGTATCGTAAACCACTCCATTCACTGTGCGAATATCTTCGAATGATTTGGGTGATCGCCGATGGCACAGTAGAAGTCTAAGGTAAAACCGCTCTGGGTCTTGTGGCGAGACGTGTACCAATCTACCCAGCGAAGCAACGTATCTTCTGTACGGTACCCAATACTTCAACCGATCATCCCACCTGTACTTCACAGGCACATCCTTGTACAGCAAATCAGCGGTCCCTTCTGGGTCTTGCGTACACAAATTGAAAAATGCAGTCAACTTCGTTCGATCTCCTCGCCGGACCAAGTTCTGAAGCTGCGGAGTCGTTGCATGATCTCGATACGTCACCAGACTCATTCCTTCCAGGTGGATAGGAAGATTCACAACGGCATGTGAAAAACCTTGTGTGGGAAAGCCGAACAGCCGCATGCAAGCCTCTACCGGAGAAATATAGCGACCCAGCAAGTACTGGAGAATCTCGTTCGCCTGAATTTCCTCTCCTTCAATAGTGATCGTCGTCATATCCGAACCCTTGTAGACATACTTGTAGATGTACTTCACTGCCTTGTTTGTAGCGCAAACTTCAACGTTGATGTGGCAGTCATATTTTTGCGATAGAAATGGGTTGTAAGGCACGACCCACTGGTTGATCTTTGCGTTATCCCACACCTTCCCCTTGTGGCTCAGAATTCCTTCAGGTCGACGACGTCTCCTGTACGTAGGATACTTATCCTCAACCATTATCGTTTCTTCTGCGAACTGTTTGGGGAATTTCTTGGAGCATTTACCGTTCTTCATGCAGGGACAGTTGGGGTTTTGTTGCCCACAGGGACCGTGCAACATATTTGAAATGACGGTTTCATAGAGTTCAGGGTGTGTCTCCTTGTCTGGCAACTCTGCTGACGTCAACCGGTCGACATCCTCCGCCGTTACGGGCTTGTCTTCCGGGCGCATAATCAGCAGAATATGGGCATGTGGTAGACCACGTTTTTGATATTCCACCACGTGAACCCGGGCAGCTACAATACCCAGCAGGCCTTCGTCGAGGTCCTTGTTGAGGGTCTTCAGCTTCTGCATGAACACACGCGCAACAATGTCCGGTCGATCAGATGCCTTCTCTCCAGGTCTAAGATTTTCCTTGATTTCAGGCCAGTTGGGGTTACACGTCATGGTGATGAAAAGATTGGGTGCACCCGTCTCTCGAACTATAGCCATGGCATCCAGGAAACGCTGGTACATGTAGCGCGGCCCTCCTGTAAAGGTTGGAGGTATAATAACCTTGCGGCCGATGTTTCTGCTTCAGGTTCAGTTGAGTCTACCCCTGTGTCCCGTGATTGTCGTGTAGTAGCCGTAGACCTACGTTGTGCCACTTCCTCATTTGCCGCCACTCTGTGTACATCGACAGATTCGTTCCGCAAGGCATCGGTGAGACCTTGCAGTGTTTCCAATCGGTACTGAAGTTGATTCTTTTCTATGAACCGCAGGCGTTCTTGCTCACATTGGCCCATTGGTCCACACAATACTGCTGTGTCAGGCGACCTCCTCGGAGAATTAAAGAATTGCTCGCAGTCCGATCATGAAGAACATATGATTCGTACTCTCGAAGCGATATCGTCAGTGGTTTACCGTTACTGTCCACGGGGTCGCCCACATATGGAAGATCATATGTCCATCCTGGCTCTCCGTACGGAAACAGGAGAGGGTATTGAAGTGGATCGTAGCTCTCACTCGTTTCATAAATTCGTTTGAAGCCTCCCTGACGGGTATTCAAAATGATATCTCTGTGCTCGGCCGCTGCTCGATCAATAATGATAGCTGCCACTTCGGATGCAGTGGGTACATTGTGGGTACCCGGATTTGCGTTCCGCGCCACATGCAATCGAAGCCGGAGGTCCTCATCTCGAGGCAGAAACTCATTGAGACGCAGTGCAGGGTTATCACCAGGTCTTGCTTCACCAGCAACTAATTGCCGTGCAAACTCTTCCACGGCTGCTTGGTACGCCGGTCCAGCACGATCGATCAAAATTCTGCGAGCGTTCAGAAACTGTTGTGTGTACCCGTTGTGGGCAGTCATCACTTGGTCGATTTTTTCCAGTATGGCTGGGTCCAATCCATCTGTCATCCCCATCCGGCTTGCTACGCGTGCTTCCATATCTGGATCATTAATGTATACTTGCGCAAACATTGGTCGGCGGTTGAGGGGCGGTAGTAGTGCTCCCATACGATGACAAACAGACCCCTGTACGCGGAAGTTGTATACACCACTTCGAGTTACCCTTTCGTCGACGTTGAGAGAGCGGGTACGTGAGGATCCCATTGATGTGAACGCAAAGACGTTGTTGTATGCGCGGATCGACTGTTTGAATCTCGGATTGCCAAAGAGTCTGTTAAGTTCAGCTGGAGCTTCGCGAGGGGGAGGAACAGTCACCAACCCCTTACGACAACAACTTCCTTCGGTTTCGTCTGGAAATTTCCAAGCGCCGCAGTGCTGACACACTCGTTCGTGCTCCAGGGTATCGTCCGTGTACCGGGAGAAATAATGGCGGCCACCTGGAATGGTAGATGGGTCGAACGCTTCGTAGTACGCAAGCCCTTTTTGGTACTTTCGAGACCGGCGTCGAAATCGCTCTGCTTCTCGTCGTCGACCAAGTTCTTCCTCCGTCATGGCATCTCTTGTTGCTCGTCGAGCAGCGGCATCTTCTTCTCGCATCGTCTGACGATCACTCTCCGCCATACATTCTCTTGTCGCTCTTCGAGCAGCGGCGTCCTCATCTCGCATTGCCTGACGATCTTCTTCCGTCATGGCATCTCTGTTGCTCGTCGAGTAGCGGCGTCCTCATCTCGCATTGCCTGCCGCTCTTCCGATGACATACCTTCCTGCGCTCCCGGTGCGCTTCAGCGTCTTGATATCTTTGTAGTTCTCGCTGTTCACTTGAAAGCTCGCCCCTCTGACTACTGTGAGAGACACGATTGGTTTCACGTAAATGTTCCACTTCACCGGGATTCATTAGCGCTCGCCGAGCTCTAGCACGTTGGGCATCTTGCTGCCGATCTCGATCTATTTGCGACTCCGATCGGTTAGCCCTGCCCGACGTTTCCTCTCCGCATCTGCCGCACGAACGCGAGCTAATTGAGACGGCGTCATATTGGCTCGGGAACGCCTGGCCGTTGGGCTCCGTCGTGGCTCTGGGTGATTATTTATTGCAGGTTCCATGCCTACTGCAAACTCAGAGTTGGCAGGTCGTGGAGGTTCTGCGACAGCGGTTGAAGTATTTGCCACCGTCGCATTTTGTTCAGACCCGATATCAACAGCCTGCAACGCGCTGACAACCGCCGGAATGGAGTCTGCATTCTCCTGTTCTCTCGTCTCAGACTGCTGCTTTCTAAACCGGATCAAAGCTGCACTGAGGTTCTTCATCGTCGTCGCTTGCAGCAGGCGCTTCGTGTCCATCTGGCGCACGATAGGCTGCTTTGATTTCTTCTTCGCTTCCATACTTGCGCTTTCTCGCCATTGTTCCTACAAACACTTAACACAAACCTACGTTAGTCTAAACTCTTACTTTCTTAGTTGTCTACATCTTCGCGCTTCTTCTTGTGTTGGAAAAACGTGCGGTAAGCGGTTCCAGATGCCGCGGCAAAAAAATTTCCTTTTACCGAAGTAAAAGGTCTCAGTTCACCGCTAAACAAAAGGTAAGCCATAAGCCCTCAAGTCACTGTCCCCAATGACTCGGCAGGTCCGCGACCATGCCCCGTGGCTGTCCGCACGCGCCCTGTCGCGGACACAGAAGCACGGGACTGGGGTCACCCCCAAATCCAACGTGCCGGCCCCATACACGACCACTCTCCGAGGATAAGGCAGGCGGCCCGGCCAAGCCGGCTCTTCTCGCCACATGGATCTGCCTCAGCGCCTCGGCTGGGTATGAGACTTCCCATGCTGCTGGCGGGCAAACATGGGCGCCTCAGGGTCGCGGCTCCGGAGAGCAAAGGTGCGACAGGACTAAACCTTAGTACGGCAACGGGCTCCAGCTGCAACCTCCTTATCGCCCTCGTGTCCTGGAATTGTGCCTCCGGGGGTAGAAATCCCCGCCTCGGAAAGACACTTTTTGCCAGAGAGGAACGAAACTGTGACTCTACTGTAACGTTTGCTTCGAGAGGGTCGTCCTGGCAACTCTGGCAGGGAATGGGCTCCTCTGGGGGCTGGCTAGGCCTCATCAGTATGGCCGTCTTTGGATACCCATCCCTCCGTGCAGTGGTGGATATCTCACCCAATGCACGGCTCCGGTTTCCCTCTCTAACGCGCACAGTAAGTCTTGGTTGCCCCAGAAGGTACCAGTTTCCCAACAGGCGGAACTCCCGAAGCCGTAAAGACTTTATTAATACGTTAATTAGCTATGTGGCTACACCTACCTAAGTTCTCTGCGGCGCTCGCTTCCTCCTAGCTGCTCTAGAGCCCCCGCAGTTCGCGCTCCTAGTGTCGTCGACGGCGCCGATTTGAAATGGCGAAATGTGAATTTGAAATCCATTTAAGTTCGAGACAATTCGATTAGGTTCGAGATCCTTCGATTAAGTTCGAGATGTTCAATTAGGTTCGAAAAATCCGATTACGTTCGAATCGAGAACGTTCCAGATAAGTCCGAATCATAATGCGGACAGTGCTATTTTGTAATTTCTGGAAAGAAAGTTCCAGTCAAAGGATAGGCGCAGCTGCTTGATGGGTGAAAAATGTATGCAGCCGCGAACAAAAACGATGCCAACCGAGAGGCTCAGTCCGGTGGAGAGGTGCGTGACCGAAGGACAGACAGACAGACAGACAGACGGACAGACAGAGCCCAATTTTAAGGTGCGGGAAACTAGCGCTCTGGCATCCGCTACGCGGATGCTTCGTTTAATTTTGTTGGAGCTCGTATCTCATACGATAGTTGAACGAATTGTGTTTGTTGAGTGTTGTAACAGTACCTCTACAAACTTTCTATTTGTTAGCACTTATGGTTTCGTGTGCAAAATAAATCAAAACTATTGATTTTGTGTTGTACCCAGACCTCAGAAGTATTTATCATAGGGAA
>VOQZ01001987.1:0-24427 GCA_008079305.1 Phytophthora palmivora
CAAACTATATCATACCGTAGTTGTCATGATAGCTGCAGTAGATAATCTCACACAACTACTCAAAGTTAGACTAATTTACACCTAGGTCTTTATGCACTCTTGATTGTAAAATGATTTAATCGCTGCATGTTATATAAATGATTAGACTAAGCATCAAAACTCGCTACTTGCTATATCTCCATTCTGATCCTACATAACTTGCTGCTGGCTGCCGATCTCTGTCATACGCTAGGTTGTGTGATCGTGATTTCAGAATCTGTAGTATTACCAAATCGTATCCACTGCGTTACACGTGCTATCAGAAAGTAGAATTCCTATTAGATTGGCTATTGTGGTAATAGTATAGCGTGTGCTACTTTGCAGCTGCCGAATCACTGTAATAGTGTAACTGTCGTGATAGCTGCAGCCGAAGTCTGTGCCATAGCGCTGGTAGATAGTTGTGCAGAACCGATAAGCATTCGAACTGTGTATAACATCACCTGCATCAATGTGGAGAGTAACGGCTTGGTGAGCTACATACATAGTCTGGTTTTACTCGAGGTGCGCGTCTGAGTGCTCCAACTGCGCACGCATAGCTAGAATTATATACTACGTAGTCGGCACTATAGCACATGTGTACTAACACAGCACCGTCGTTAAAACAAAACTTGCTCAAGTTTCGCCACATTAAATCAATCAAACTGCAGCTGTTAGATAGCTTAAAGTGCGAGTTGAAACGAAAAAAACGGAAATTTATACTAAATACCATATCTTCTTGACTTACACTATTCTATCTATATGCAGAGGGCGCTGTTTGCACCCTGAACACTAACACAGGTTTGCCAACCAGTTCATTATGACGCGGCCAGTTTAGTAGAGCAGTTTTACGATGGTTTTAGTATTAAAAATAAAAGAACAGATATTATTAAATAGATACTGGTACAAAATGATTGTCCAAAATATGGGTTCAGAATGCACTACTGTTCGATTTCAGTTAAGTTCGAGGAGGCTCCAGCTAAGTGCGAATCATAATGGACAGTGCTATTTTGTAATTTCTGGAAAGAAAGGTCCAGTCAATAGGATAGGTGCAGTTGCTTTGATGGGTGAAAAATGTATACAGACGCACACCAAAAAAGATGCCAACCGAGAGGCTCAGTCCGGTGGAGGGGTCGTGACGGAGTGACGGACAGACAGACAGAGACGGTTTTAAGGAGTTGTAAAGACAGTTGAAAATCGCGGATTTAATTGGGCTAATTTGCAATACTAGCGCTCTGGGCGCCCGCTACGCGGACGCTTGGACATGGTTGGTCCCAGTAGTTTGGTTAAGGTTAATAAAGACCTGTAAGTTGGAAATAATTGTAGGTTCAAGTTTTTAACATGAAAACCACAAAGATAAAAGGAAGAGATTTTATTCATGAAAATATGAAATTATGCACTTAGAAATCGAAGATCTCCCGATAGACAATGTTCTTGGTGTGTATGTTCCCGTCTTCGTCGATGGCTTCCGGGTCCACTGCTATCTTGATCGCCTTCCGTGAAGTCACCCTCGACAACGCTACGTACAGCTGTCCATGCGCGAACACAGGGGACTCGAGGTAGATCCCCACGTGGTGGATAGATTGTCCTTGGGCCTTGTTGATCGTCATCGCGAAAGCCGGAACCACACGAAACTGTTTTCGCCGAAGCTTGAACGGGAATTCCTTGTCGTCATCTTCATTGTAGAAGATGATACGCGGAATGAATACTCGCTTTCCTTGAAAGGCCCAGACATAATCGTAGCTTCAATGCTTCGCTCACGCAGTGACACTACTCGAAGTCGTGTTCCGTTACACAACCCTGCGTCGCTGTTCAGGTTGCGAATCATAATGATTGGAGTTCCAACTTTCAATACAATCCGGTGTGGTGGAATGCCGGAGAAATTCAGAGAGTTCAACAACTCCGGCTCAAACATGTTTGGATCCGCAACACCTTCGAGACTGTCAACAGAGAGGTACTCTTTCGTTTCTCCTGAAAGACGCTCCGAGACCATGTCGTTAATTCGCCTTACGCTTGCGTTCGTTGGTGCTAAAATGGCTCGTTCAACGAAGTACTCATCCGGCAGATTGTCGTCACCGACACCAGGATACACTGCATCAATAAGCGCATTGACATTGCGCTTTCGCCTGTCCTCATCAGGATCATCAAAACCTCGATCAGTAGGTGTTTCCGTTGGCGGGAGAAGATTAAAGTTTGGCGGTGATTCCATGGTTTCGTTCTCCTTGGTTTCTTCGTCATCCCATCGATCATCCGCTCGTGCACCTGGTATAATGCACATGTCGCGTGGGAGACATATGTCGTTCTCACTGATTTCGGAGTTAACCGGATATCGACCCTCCCCAATCTGAAGTAAGAAGTCGGAAAACTCTGACAATTCAGCGGCGCTTGCTGGATCCGGAGCCGTCTGAACACGCATGTTCTCAGTCAGACGCACTTGTCGTAAATGGCTCCACAGCGGGGAAGACTTGAAGCAAGCCTCCAGCGTTTCCGCCCGAGTAGCATCCTTCAAGACAGGCAGGATCTGTCGATGGTCTCCACTGAAAACCATGACCTTGCCTCCGAATGGCTCCAACTCGTTCTTCATAATATCCCGGAACGACCGATCCACAGCTTCGAAACACGCTCGATGCATCATAGGAGCTTCATCCCAGATGATTAAACTTGCCTTGCGGATCAGTTCTGCCTTTTGACTCTGCCAAGACAGGCTACATGTCGAAAACTCAGACAGTTTAAGAGGGATCCGAAACGTAGAATGTGCCGTGTGTCCTCCTGTCAACAACGTCGCTGCGATTCCACTGGAAGCCACTGCTATCGCCACCTTTCTCTGTAGACGAACATGAGCAAGTATCTGCTCCAGCAAGAACGATTTACCAGTTCCACCCGGGCCGTCCACAAAAAACAGCTTCTGTCCACCGACTGGGTGGTTTACAGCTTCGATGACTTGGTCAAAAATGTCTTTCTGGTTATCGTTCATCTGATCCGCAAGCGTCGCAGTTCTCTCGAGGTCGTCCGGTTCGTACGCTGCTACCTCCTGTGCGACGATATCCATAGGATCTGCTGACTGGCGAGCGACTTCATCAGAAACATCGCTGTACGTTTCAAGATCAGGAAGGCCATACATACTCAGCGTTTTCCCGTTCGAAATCAGATAGTCCGCCAACCACATCAGGCACTTATACTCTGCCATGCGCCAGCTAACATCCTCGTCACGGTCAAAGTTATTTTGCGCGTCTCTTTCCTGGATGGATCTGAAAAAGTCTTCTGACAAATCCTTCTTAAACCGATCCCAGAGAGCAGAAGCATGGTCAGGTAGCGAATAAACCAAAATGATTCCCAAAAGTTGTCGCAAAGCGGATGGCATCTTAAACGAAACTGCCTCAGCTAAGCATTCTTCCCATTCTTGATCATTCTCCAAATACCCAGCAGCCAGTGCTGCGTCGTGAAAGGTATCGTAAACCACTCCATTCACTGTGCGAATATCTTCGAATGATTTGGGTGATCGCCGATGGCACAGTAGAAGTCTAAGGTAAAACCGCTCTGGGTCTTGTGGCGAGACGTGTACCAATCTACCCAGCGAAGCAACGTATCTTCTGTACGGTACCCAATACTTCAACCGATCATCCCACCTGTACTTCACAGACACATCCTTGTACAGCAAATCAGCGGTCCCTTCTGGGTCTTGCGTACACAAATTGAAAAATGCAGTCAACTTCGTTCGATCTCCTCGCCGGACCAAGTTCTGAAGCTGCGGAGTCATTGCATGATCTCGATACGTCACCAGACTCATTCCTTCCAGGTGGATAGGAAGATTCACAACGGCATGTGAAAAACCTTGTGTGGGAAAGCCGAACAGCCGCATGCAAGCCTCTACCGGAGAAATATAGCGACCCAGCAAGTACTGGAGAATCTCGTTCGCCTGAATTTCCTCTCCTTCAATAGTGATCGTCGTCATATCCGAACCCTTGTAGACATACTTGTAGATGTACTTCACTGCCTTGTTTGTAGCGCAAACTTCAACGTTGATGTGGCAGTCATATTTTTGCGATAGAAATGGGTTGTAAGGTACGACCCACTGGTTGATCTTTGCGTTATCCCACACCTTCCCCTTGTGGCTCAGAATTCCTTCAGGTCGACGACGTCTCCTGTACGTAGGATACTTATCCTCAACCATTATCGTTTCTTCTGCGAACTGTTTGGGGAATTTCTTGGAGCATTTACCGTTCTTCATGCAGGGACAGTTGGGGTTTTGTTGCCCACAGGGACCGTGCAACATATTTGAAATGACGGTTTCATAGAGTTCAGGGTGTGTCTCCTTGTCTGGCAACTCTGCTGACGTCAACCGGTCGACATCCTCCGCCGTTACGGGCTTGTCTTCCGGGCGCATAATCAGCAGAATATGGGCATGTGGTAGACCACGTTTTTGATATTCCACCACGTGAACCCGGGCAGCTACAATACCCAGCAGGCCTTCGTCGAGGTCCTTGTTGAGGGTCTTCAGCTTCTGCATGAACACACGCGCAACAATGTCCGGTCGATCAGATGCCTTCTCTCCAGGTCTAAGATTTTCCTTGATTTCAGGCCAGTTGGGGTTACACGTCATGGTGATGAAAAGATTGGGTGCACCCGTCTCTCGAACTATAGCCATGGCATCCAGGAAACGCTGGTACATGTAGCGCGGCCCTCCTGTAAAGGTTGGAGGTATAATAACCTTGCGGCCGATGTTTTCTGCTTCAGGTTCAGTTGAGTCTACCCCTGTGTCCCGTGATTGTCGTGTAGTAGCCGTAGACCTACGTTGTGCCACTTCCTCATTTGCCGCCACTCTGTGTACATCGACAGATTCGTTCCGCAAGGCATCGGTGAGACCTTGCAGTGTTTCCAATCGGTACTGAAGTTGATTCTTTTCTATGAACCGCAGGCGTTCTTGCTCACATTTGGCCCATTGGTCCACACAATACTGCTGTGTCAGGCGACCTCCTCGGAGAATTAAAGAATTACTCGCAGTCCGATCATGAAGAACATATGATTCGTACTCTCGAAGCGATATCGTCAGTGGTTTACCGTTACTGTCCACGGGGTCGCCCACATATGGAAGATCATATGTCCATCCTGGCTCTCCGTACGGAAACAGGAGAGGGTATTGAAGTGGATCGTAGCTCTCACTCGTTTCATAAATTCGTTTGAAGCCTCCCTGACGGGTATTCAAAATGATATCTCTGTGCTCGGCCGCTGCTCGATCAATAATGATAGCTGCCACTTCGGATGCAGTGGGTACATTGTGGGTACCCGGATTTGCGTTCCGCGCCACATGCAATCGAAGCCGGAGGTCCTCATCTCGAGGCAGAAACTCATTGAGACGCAGTGCAGGGTTATCACCAGGTCTTGCTTCACCAGCAACTAATTGCCGTGCAAACTCTTCCACGGCTGCTTGGTACGCCGGTCCAGCACGATCGATCAAAATTCTGCGAGCGTTCAGAAACTGTTGTGTGTACCCGTTGTGGGCAGTCATCACTTGGTCGATTTTTTCCAGTATGGCTGGGTCCAATCCATCTGTCATCCCCATCCGGCTTGCTACGCGTGCTTCCATATCTGGATCATTAATGTATACTTGCGCAAACATTGGTCGGCGGTTGAGGGGCGGTAGTAGTGCTCCCATACGATGACAAACAGACCCCTGTACGCGGAAGTTGTATACACCACTTCGAGTTACCCTTTCGTCGACGTTGAGAGAGCGGGTACGTGAGGATCCCATTGATGTGAACGCAAAGACGTTGTTGTATGCGCGGATCGACTGTTTGAATCTCGGATTGCCAAAGAGTCTGTTAAGTTCAGCTGGAGCTTCGCGAGGGGGAGGAACAGTCACCAACCCCTTACGACAACAACTTCCTTCGGTTTCGTCTGGAAATTTCCAAGCGCCGCAGTGCTGACACACTCGTTCGTGCTCCAGGGTATCGTCCGTGTACCGGGAGAAATAATGGCGGCCACCTGGAATGGTAGATGGGTCGAACGCTTCGTAGTACGCAAGCCCTTTTTGGTACTTTCGAGACCGGCGTCGAAATCGCTCTGCTTCTCGTCGTCGACCAAGTTCTTCCTCCGTCATGGCATCTCTTGTTGCTCGTCGAGCAGCGGCATCTTCTTCTCGCATCGTCTGACGATCACTCTCCGCCATACATTCTCTTGTCGCTCTTCGAGCAGCGGCGTCCTCATCTCGCATTGCCTGACGATCTTCTTCCGTCATGGCATCTCTTGTTGCTCGTCGAGTAGCGGCGTCCTCATCTCGCATTGCCTGCCGCTCTTCCGATGACATACCTTCCCTGCGCTCCCGGTGCGCTTCAGCGTCTTGATATCTTTGTAGTTCTCGCTGTTCACTTGAAAGCTCGCCCCTCTGACTACTGTGAGAGACACGATTGGTTTCACGTAAATGTTCCACTTCACCGGGATTCATTAGCGCTCGCCGAGCTCTCGCACGTTGGGCATCTTGCTGCCGATCTCGATCTATTTGCGACTCCGATCGGTTAGCCCTGGCCCGACGTTTCCTCTCCGCATCTGCCGCACGAACGCGAGCTAATTGAGACGGCGTCATAGTGGCTCGGGAACGCCTGGCCGTTGGGCTCCGTCGTGGCTCTGGGTGATTATTTATTGCAGGTTCCATGCCTACTGCAAACTCAGAGTTGGCAGGTCGTGGAGGTTCTGCGACAGCGGTTGAAGTATTTGCCACCGTCGCATTTTGTTCAGACCCGATATCAACAGCCTGCAACGCGCTGACAACCGCCAGAATGGAGTCTGTATTCTCCTGTTCTCTCGTCTCAGACTGCTGCTTTCTAAACCGGATCAAAGCTGCACTGAGGTTCTTCATCCGCCGTCGCTTTGCAGCAGGCGCTTCGTGTCCATCCGGCGCACGATAGGTTGCTTTGATTTCTTCTTCGCTTCCATACTTGCGCTTTCTCGCCATTGTTCCTACAAACACTTAACACAAACCTACGTTAGTCTAAACTCTTACTTTCTTAGTTGTCTACATCTTCGCGCTTCTTCTTGTGTTGGAAAAACGTGCGGTAAGCGGTTCCAGATGCCGCGGCAAAAAAATTTCCTTTTACCGAAGTAAAAGGTCTCAGTTCACCGCTAAGCAAAAGGTAAGCCATAAGCCCTCAAGTCACTGTCCCCAATGACTCGGCAGGTCCGCGACCATGCCCCGTGGCTGTCCGCACGCGCCCTGTCGCGGACACAGAAGCACGGGACTGGGGTCACCCCCAAATCCAACGTGCCGGCCCCATACACGACCACTCTCCAAGGATAAGGCAGGCGGCCCGGCCAAGCCGGCTCTTCTCGCCACATGGATCTGCCTCAGCGCCTCGGCTGGGTATGAGACTTCCCATGCTGCTGGCGGGCAAACATGGGCGCCTCAGGGTCGCGGCTCCGGAGAGCAAAGGTGCGACAGGACTAAACCTTAGTACGGCAACGGGCTCCAGCTGCAACCTCCTTATCGCCCTCGTGTCCTGGAATTGTGCCTCCGGGGGTAGAAATCCCCGCCTCGGAAAGACACTTTTTGCCAGAGAGGAACGAAACTGTGACTCTACTGTAACGTTTGCTTCGAGAGGGTCGTCCTGGCAACTCTGGGCAGGGAATGGGCTCCTCTGGGGGCTGGCTAGGCCTCATCAGTATGGCCGTCTTAGGATACCCATCCCTCCGTGCAGTGGTGGATATCTCACCCAATGCACGGCTCCGGTTTCCCTCTCTAACGCGCACAGTAAGTCTTGGTTGCCCCAGAAGGTACCAGTTCTCCCAACAGGCGGAACTCCCGAAGCCGTAAAGACTTTATTAATACGTTAATTAGCTATGTGGCTACACCTACCTAAGTTCTCTGCGGCGCTCGCTTCCTCCTAGCTGCTCTAGAGCCCCCGCAGTTCGCGCTCCTAGTGTCGTCGACGGCGCCGATTTTGAAATGGCGAAATGTGAATTTGAAATCCATTTAAGTTCGAGACAATTCGATTAGGTTCGAGATCCTTCGATTAAGTTCGAGATGATTCAATTAGGTTCGAAAAATCCGATTACGTTCGAATCGAGAACGTTCCAGATAAGTCCGAATCATAATGCGGACAGTGCTATTTTTGTAATTTCTGGAAAGAAAGTTCCAGTCAATAGGATAGGCGCAGTTGCTTTGATGGGTGAAAAATGTATGCAGCCGCGAACCAAATACGATGCCAACCGAGAGGCTCAGTCCGGTGGAGAGGTGTGTGACCGAAGGACAGACAGACAGACAGACAGACGGACAGACAGAGCCCAATTTTAAGGTGCGGGAAACTAGCGCTCTGGGCATCCGCTACGCGGATGCTTCGTTTAACTTTTGTTGGAGCTCGTAATCTCATACGATAGTTGAACGAATTGTGTTTGTTGAGTGTTGTAACAGTACCTCTACAAACTTCTATTTGTTAGCACTTATGGTTTCGTGTGCAAAATAAATCAAAACTATTGAATTTTGTTGTACCCAGACCTCAGAAGTATTTATCATAGGGAAATGTTCCTGTATCACGTTGAAAGATCTTCGCCAACCTCACGTAGAGATTTACTGAAGTACCGCGCATAAATTATGTTATCGTTATCATGGAAGTATCCGAAGAAATAGATATGCGGCAATCTAGACGATCGCTGTTGAAACTGGTGATTATACGTAACGACCGATCTTGATTGTAGGGAGTCTATCCAATTAAAAAAACTGGAACTATATATTGGGGAATAGATTGACGCAACGTATCTACAGCTCCATGTCATATGATGTTGTTTTCACTTCTGGGACAGGGCAACTCAGCAACTTGTAGCGCGGTAGTTCAGACATTGCGCCAGCGCCAGCAACAGCGCAGGTAGTGACAAATCCATTTTGTAGCAACGAAACTCGCTGAACATAGATGCAGAGATGTTGACCCGCATGTTCACTGTAGCGTGGCAATCTTAAGTGCTATGCTGCCTATATCAAACTATACCATACCGTAGTAGCTTTGATAACTGCTGTAGATGATCTCTCACACATCTGCGCAAAGTTGGACTAATTTACATCTAGGCCTTCAACAGCACTCTTGATTGAAATATGATTTAAATCACTGAATGTTACCGATCTCCATTTTGATCCCACTTAACTTGCTGCTGGCTGCCGATCTCTGTCATACGCTAGGCTGTGTGGATCGTGATGTTCAGAATCTGTAGTATCATCGTATCCACTGTGTTACACGCTGCTATCAGAAAGTAGAATTCCTATTAGATTGGCTATTGTGGTAATAGTATAGCGTATGCTACTTCGCAGCTGCCGAATCACTGTGATAGTGTAACTGTCGCGATAGCTGTAGCCGAAGTCTGTGTCATCAGCGCTTGTAGATAGTTGTGCAGAAGAGGTAAGCGCTCGAGTTGTGTATATATTCAACTGCATCAACGTGGAGTGCAAACCGCTCGGTGAAGCTGCACAAATAGTCTGTCTTTACTCGAGGTGCGCGTCTAAGCGCTCCAACTGCGCACGCATAGCTAGAATTATATACTACGTAGTCAGCACTATAGCACATGTACTAACACACGTCGTTAAAAAACTTGCTAAAGTTTCGTCATATTAAAAACGAATTATCCTTCAGCTGTTTAGCTAGCTTAAAACATGCGAGTTGAAATAAAAAACAGAAACCCATTCTAAGAATACCATATCTTTTGATTTACACAATTCTATCTGTCTGCAGAGAGCGGTGTTTGCACCCTGAACACTAACACGGTTTCGCCAGCCAGTACATATCAATTGGATGACGCGGCCAGTTTAGTATAGCATTTTGACGGTGCTGGTGGTTTTGACTGAACTCCATTATACCCAAAGTCCCATTCCAGCAACCAGTTTGGTGTGCATTAAACGGATCAGTAATTTTAAATATATTACCGATAAAACTGATCAAACTGTTTTATGTAGGTTTTGGAATGCACCTATTTATGGATCTGATTGCTTTTTAGGCCCATCACCTTTCCGTCACATCGAATCTATATCAATGCAAACTTTACTTGGTTATAAATTGTAGACCCGTTTGGTATTCATGCAGATTACTGTGTTGGAAGTAGTAAGGATTACAACAATCACAATATCAAATCGCGCGTATGGCCGTCAGTTCAAACAATGCATACATGTAGATATCCATCCTGACCCATCTAGCAACAGTTCGGGCTCATTGCGTATCGACAACACTGTTTACAAAATGATCTGAGTATCGTCATACGTGATTGCATCACGACAATCATAATGGCACTCGTCGTGTCCAACCATGTTTGCAGAAAAGGCACAAGCGCCCCCAACAGCAGTTGGGATACTGTACTCACTTTGCAACTTACATGCAAAAAACTAGGCAAACTTCTGGGGGCTCTCCCTTCGTGTTTTCATTCCTGCAGACACTACACCACGGATATTACGGAAGGTCAAGGTACATTTTACAAGGGCTCGTGCAGTTGCTGTTGAAGTTGCTGGTGTCATGCTTCATCTGTGCCTATCGATTAGCTCGTATCCGCCCGCAGGCACTAGCTTTCTCTCTCCGCACGATGCTGCAACCCTGCGAACTCATTGAAAACCATCATAGTGAGTTCAGTCAAGTGCTTAGCCAAGTTGCTAGTTAAAAGTCGATTAAGAATTGCTTGATGAGACCACTCTTAGACCTCATTGAACAATTCACCGTGGGCATTAAAGTTTTTTAAAACTTTATCGCGCAGCTTTGGGAGGATTTTGGGAGGCACTACAGGCCCCCTGAATTATTTCCTACATTAGTCTTGTCGTAACCAGAGACAATTTTGATTCAGAATAAGCGTGCACGGGAGATAGAAAGCGCATGATTCATTCTTGTACAGTGTACAGACAAACCAATTCGCAGTGTGCATCGCCACCTAATCGTGTGGTCCGTGTGACTCCGTTGGACTTTATCATTCTGCAATTTGCCATCTTCAGCCTATCCCACTCCCACAAAAGAGCTACAGCCAGTATGCGTTCTGCCATTTTCATAGTGGTCATTGCCACTGCACTTGTATCCAGCAGTGTTGTCGTGAAAGCTGCCAGTGAAGAGCAGCCAAATTTGTCTAAAGTGATCCAGGACACCACAGTGGAGTCGGTTGCGAAGCATATGAACAACAATCTTAGAGGTCTCAGCACTTACGAGGAGAGCGACACGACTAACGACGAAGAGAGGACGTTCGTTCTTGACAAAGTGGCATCGGCTTTACATATTGGCAAAGAGGCGAAGGCATTGAAGTTGTTTCGAAAGAAGGCAAGTCTCCAAAAGTTCATTGATAAGGACATTCCCCTGAAGTGCTGTTCAAAGCAATTGGTTTGAACCATTTGGGAACGGATGGCAAGATGACCTACGCACAATTCAAGGCATTGAGTGGTGAAGAGAAGGCTCGTGTCGCGCGAATGGTTAATAGCGACGAGGAATTGTTGTCAAAAACTAACATGGTGTCACATCTTGCATGGGCGTGGCGTAACAAACCCTAGATGTTCGAGGCAATGAACTGAAGAGCATGGTATATCTCTAGATCCACAACCTACACAGGTTCGTAGTCGAGGACTCGAGCATTGATAGACTCCCGCGAGAAACGACAAAATGTCACCAGTTTCCATCTTTGTCGTAAACGTCAAGTTTGAACCAACTTCCACTACATCCCTCATTTAACAAAATGATGTGCTTCTTGAGTACTTGATTCAGGGCTCTGGGCGTCTTTAAAATTGGTAGGACCACAGAACCACAATCGCTCAAACATTTATTTTAATCATCGCCATAATTACTACTACCACATGGTACACATTAACCGCAACACTACTGACTACTAATGTCGGTTCAAACCTAAAGCTTAATATTGCTAGGGACTTTTCTTGTATCTACGTGAAAGCTGTGTTCATTTATTGTGACTGTCCTTCAATTACGAGATCACCACCACAAAACAGCTAGACTGTCACTAGATTTTGAACCAAGTAACACAAGTATACAAGTACAGCTTTAGTACGAGAGCAGGTTTGACTTCCTGGTCACATCCTACATGTTAAGTACGAATTGATTGCGAATCCAGTGGACTTGTCTACAGTATACACTCGAACATTCTCGATCTTCAATATACTCTCGAACATTCGAGACTTATCTCGAACTTGTAGCTGTGTCGACTGTCTCATGACTCAGCACCACTTCAACGTCTGTCATTATCCAATTTCCCACCTGACAAGTAAGTGTCCAAACAACCCCAAAACTTGAGCCAATTACCCAATGGAGGCCCAAACATCCCACGAGAAGAACCGTCTACAGACCATCGAGCACAAGGTCCACGAAGTGCAAGAGAAGCTCAAGACGCGACTGCCAGCTCAGTACCGACACGTAGCCGCCCTGGTGTGCGGGGCCAAGTGGCGACTGCAGACGCTCCAGCCTCAAGACACCGCTGCTGTGGTCAAGAAGATGCGTCTGGAGCTCGGCGCGTTCGACTACCGCGTGAAGGAGCAGGCGGAGCTGCTGACGCGCTACCTCATGGAGCTGGACGACGTGCTGAGCTACGGCGACGTCGACATCAAGAGCGCTCGTAAGGCGCTGGTACTATTCGTGCAGCAGCTTCTACCTCAGGCTGACGCCTTTAAGGAACGCAGTGCTAAGCTCAAGCAGTTTGGAGAAGAATTGCTCAGTGGCTTCGAGAGGCAGTCGACATCCTCGACGCCCAGTGAGAGTGACTATGACTCCGACATGCACGTGAAAGATCTGTTCGAAGAGAGTGAAGAGGAAGAGGAAGATGAAGAGATGGAGGAGAAAGAGGACGAGTCCATGGAACCAGAGGCAGAAGCTGAAGAGGAAGAAGCTGCAGAGGAAGAAGCTGAAGCGGAAGAAGCTGAAGAGGAGGAAGTTGAGCCGCCGCAGAAGTCCCCGAAACTTCAGCCAGCTTCAAGTCCACAGACCCTGAACATCGACATCAACTCGCTGCCTGTGTGGCGACCATACTACCAGCTGCAGCGTCGACAGGATGGCATCTACCTCATCGCACGTCTCAGAGACATCGACCCGCGCAACGTCCGTGTGCAGTGGAACGAGCACAACGGAGTGCTTCGTGTCAGTGGTTATCGCTTGCCTACGCAGAAGGACATTATGATGTCACGACTGAGCGGCGCACCGACCTTCGGCCGCTTTGAGATCGCCGAGCAGTTTCCAAGGAATATGCTCAACATGGAGGAAGCCACACAGCAGATTTTTGAGGATGGCACGTTGCAGATCCGCATGCCGTACTGCATGGTGCGACGGCCAATGCGGTACCGTCCGGCGTCACTCTTTCAGCCACAGGACTGCTTTGTCTGGTAGAGGCAGAGTAAAGTACAGCACTTTGGTTTGTACAATAGAGAGATAGGTCTTGCATATTCATATCAATATACACAATGACAACAACAGCAAGTACGTTTGCGGAACCATTTATCAATCCATCTTCCTGATAAGCCTCACTTTGATCAACATCACACTAGTATGAGTTGTTGAGACTGTCAAAGTCATTTAATTGCTGGATAGCCATCCATACACACATGTGCGTCGTGTCTGTCAGCTCAGAACTCGCTGTGAGAAAGAATAACGTTGTTAATATTTGTTCAGTGTCAACTCAATTCAGTCGCAGATACCTGGCGTATTGCCCCATAACAAAGTCTGCCGAAGTCGTCAAAGTCACTCCCTTAGCGGCCATATCTCGCAGAAATTGCTGCACGACAAAATAGTACATGCTACGTTAGTCGAGTGCAAAGATCAACTTCATTCGCTATACCTTGGCAGATTCCTCGAACCCGGGGACTGGGGAAGAGCAGTCCGTCAAGATTACCAGGTCACTCAGTCTTTTCTTGGGCCACGCAGCTACGAGGTCGCGAACCGTGTAATTCACGCAGTGCGAGAGTGCCTCACCCACAATGACAATTTTGTTGGCACGCTGAAGTGACTTGATCAATGCGGTGTTGAGGCTGCATCAAGACATCGTCAGGTTTAGCCAACATCACGATGATACTCACGACTTTACCTGGTAGTTGGGTCGTATGGCAGCTCGTACTCCGCCTTCAGGGCCGAATAATGCTCCGTGAATGGGTTGCTGCCTTTCATCACGTACTGTATCGGCCTCAAAGACTTTTTCGTCCACTCCAGAGCAGACGCCAACACATTAGGGACAACATTGTGTCCCGGAGATCCGATAATGCAGTGTTCCGGCCAAATTGTCAACGAAAACTTGCCACTCGCCTCGAGAGACTGAGTGTACGCTAGAACGTAGTCCTTCAAGCTCGAGTCACGAGGTTTCCAGACTCCGTTTTTGATATCCTGGGACGAAATTGTCGTGAACGGTTGAGGTGATTCACCAGCATCGTTCCTCCAGAAGATGCTATGAGCAATGTGGTATCGCTGGTGCGAGTCCATCGTGATCACAACTTGAGATAACTCGGCAGTGTGGTTAGTGATGAAAGCTGCGATCCGAGTGGCGTCTTCGTTGGCGGTAGGGATTGCTAGGGATCCTCCAGGGTGGAAACTCACTTGCTGGTCAATAACGAGGATTGCCAACCCACCTAAGGGGATGGTCCCAGCTTGTTTTGCATCTTCAGACACGTCGTGCTTGACGAGGTCATTGTAAATTGCTTCGATGGCCGACGGAATAATTGCCGGTGGAATGACTGCCAACGAAGCAGGCACCAGCAAGGCCAAACACGAAACGACGGTGACAAATCTGTTCATGGTTTGATCTTCTTGAAGCTATTGTGCGGGATCTTGCTAAGTGGCGACGCCTCATGAGCATGCGTCGACCACAGAATCATTGGAAGTTCAATCGATTAGGACATGAAATTGTTTTTTACCGCGACTATCCTACGAGGCTTCGATTGGGATTTATCTACAGCTCATGAGCTGTTGAGATGTCGAAAATGAAAGTGAACGGTTCTTGGTCCGATCAGTTGATCATCTAAAAAATGAGAACGAACACGTGCAGCGCAAACATCGACATAGCAATTCCACTGGGTAGTTGCATTGTGGCCAAGTTGTTGGGGACGTTTGCTCCGTCGGTCGTGTTTGCATCACCAACTGTATGTTCCAGGTCACCACTCGCACTGAACGTCGAACCAACCACTTGATCGATCGATAATGAAGCGTTGGTCTCCTCGCTCTCTGAGCTCGAGCTCAATTCCGGTGACGGAGTGAAGATGCTGTCGAACGTGTCTTCGTCGGTGCTGGTTACTTGATTATCGTCATCAGATTGGTCAATCATGCTCGTCCAATTCGAGTCCAAAGGTAATGCCATGCTCGAAGACGCAGTTGATACCAGGATATCGACAAACGCAGCCAAAGTCGAGAAGTTCACGGCCGGATCGTCCACAGCTCTGGTCATTGGAGTAAGAAAGTCAGTCGTTGCTGCGTCAGACTCGTTTTCTTCACGTTGGATGTGGCGCTCAATTGATCTTGGTTGCTCCACTTGTTGTTGATACACAAGTGCGTCAACTTCCGTTGACAGGAAAAACAGAAGAATGATGAAGCGGAGAGCGGAGTTCATGGTGAACACTGTGGAGATGTTGGTCTTTCTGGACTTGAGATGGTCTTGAGGGTTGCGTGGTGTATTCGGCAATGAGCAAAGTCTGACAAGACAGCTCCTTTAATAGTGATCCGGCGAGAAAGTGCTCTACTGATGGCATATTCAAGCTGGAGTTTTGGTTTCTTCAGCTCAATTCCCTAGACATGTACACACAAAATTATTGGCAAAATCGTCGTGCAGCTTCCGTACGGTCTTAAACTCGTTGGAATGTGGTTTTGCCCATAGAATTCCATCAAAGTTTTCCCTACATGATGAACGTGTTGAATATAATTGCTGACTTTTGCGGTCTAGTTGAAAGCATATCTATACGATAGTCTTGCATAGATTCACCCGACCTACAGTATATCATGGTATTTTGCTGCCAATTGCGAGTTGCCACCAAGGCAAAAGTACGTCAGCAAAGCCACGACGAGTACGTGGCAAATGGTTTCGTTTGCACTATTTCTGACCAACGGATCCAAATATATCTGAGTCTGTGAACAACCTTGCTTTCACTATGCCTCATATCTGATTCCTCGTCAAGTATGGGGAAAGAAACTGTTGCGCGGCAGTGGCGGCACTTCCGTACACGCGTGGCAGGACACAGAAGGGCAAAGGCGACGCAGGCCACTGAGACGGACATGCTGAGCACTATGGCAGCTTCGAAAGAGTGGGTCATTCTCCCTTTTGCCACTTGTTCACGTAATCCAATGGCAACTTTCCGCGTCTCCGTCGTTTTCCTCACGACGTGGATATTGTTGCACTTTGCCAATTTTCAAAAGTGCAAATTTGTCCATGTTTTCTCCTTCTTATTTATGGCAATTAATGGGGTGTGGTTGTAAAATGTGGCAGGAGCATGATGATGGCGGTAGCGGCAGCCTTGTTCTCTGGTTACGCCTTGCTGGCAGCCCGAGGTGTCACATGGCCTCGTTCGGTCAAGACCAAGCGCATTATCCACGGCAAGTCGGACCTCAACGAGTTCATGGCTGGGGTATGTAGATATGGTAAATATGGCACCCTAATTCATTTTATCTCACTTTATTTATGGCAAACGCCATATTTTAACACATGCAGGCACTACAGCCCATGTTGGACAGCTATGCCCCAACGTGGTGGACGAACTCGCACATTCAATGTTTCCTGACCTTCCTGGTGCCTCAATATCCTGTCAAGTACAAGCGAGATGTCCTGACATTGAAAGACGGCGGTCAGGCGTCTCTTGACTGGGCTCTCGAGTCGTCCGTGGAGCTGAAATCCCCATTAAAAGCTGATGCTCCCATTGCAATTATCATGCACGGACTCGTGGGTTGCAGTGAAAGCATGCGGTCTCTCTGTGCTGAAGCTCTGGCCCATGGCTATCGCCCCGTGGTGTTCAACAAACGAGGTCATGGCGGCATGAAACTTGCAACTCCAAAGTTGCAAGAGTTCGGCTGTGTGCGGGACCTGGAGGAAGCTATTGCACACGTGGAAAAAATGTTTCCAAACAGTGAACTATATGGCATTGGATGCTCGGCAGGTGCAGGTCTTCTGTGCAGTTATTTGTGTGAACTTGGTGACACGTCACACCTCCGGGCTGGTGTGCTGATCTCGCCGGGGTACAATGCCTTTGACTTGTTTTGTGGCGGTAAGATCAACCCCGTGTACAATTTTCTCATGACATTCACACTCAAGTCGTTCCTCTTGCGTCACAAAAATGAATTGGATCATGTCGTCAATGTGTCGGAGGCTCTCAAAGCTACCAGTATCCGGGAGTTCGACCAACACGTGTACATGAAAATGCACGGCTACGACGATCTGGAGTCCTACTGGAAAGTAAACAACCCCATGCGCGACGTGGACAACCTCAAGATGCCATTGCTCTGTATCAACGCTCTAGATGATCCCGTGTGCACCAAGGAGACGATCCCATACGACGTTTTCCTCAGGAAACCGAAGGCTATGTTGATGACAACGAGTGAAGGTAGTCACTGCGCCTTCTTCGAAGGCAACTTCCAGCTTAAGTCATGGTGCCATAATGCTGCTATGACATACCTTGACCGCCTGCGTGAATTCGACACTAACAGTGGAAACGAGAACATTCAAGTGGATGGTCCGACTGCTGCTGCTACTGCTTAAAATGTAAGGAAGTCACATCATTATCATGTGACCTAGATCGTGACTATACACATCAACTGCGCTAGTTTGCTACGAATGATAGTTTCTCAGTTGGTTAATCCACGATAGCCGTCGTCTTCGTAATAGTCGCAGGTGTACAACGGATTGCAAGCAGCAGCTGTCGAAGGATAACCAGGGATGCCAAGTGGGGCGATGGTGTTCCTGCTACTCGACCCCGTTGAACTCATTGGGATGCAGCGAAAAAAACAGGCGAAGCAGTTCGTGAACGAAGGTCCCTTTTCACTTTTCTTGGAGTCTTTCGCGACGTCAAGTGTATCGAAGGAGAATGCCGATTCTCCCACGTTTCTCCGCATAGGTGAACTCTCTGGGCTACCATCAATGTAGTCTGCTCCTGATCGTTGATGGAATGCCTCATCGGACGAATTTCCATGGGTTTCAGACTCGTAGTCGGTGTCTGAATCCCCACACGCATTTTGAATTGCCTCACCAAGCATCGCTGAGAAGCGTCGAGCATCAGTCTTCACCTCGTGCAACTTGGTCTTGACAGCTTCGCGTGCTGCTAACTTTTCCTCGTGTTTCTTGGCAGATCGTTCGAGGTCTTCGGTTGTTTTGGTCTGGATCTGAAGTTCATCTTCGACAGCATTGACCCATCGTTTGCGTTCCAGACTCGATCGCGCTCTACATTTCACTTGTCTGCCGGGCTCCACATGGATTGAAAACTCGTGTGCAGATCCGTCATCATCTCCATCGACTACCACAATGTCCAAGAGTTCGTACACCGCCACTGGGGTGGGTGCTTCACCAGATGAAATGGCCTGCGACTGGTTCGCGTACACAAGCCAGTGAGGACCCATAACAACGCAGTATCGAGTCTTCCAGAGTTTCAACGGCTTCATTTTCATGGACTTCTTCTTCGTGGCCTTCTGAGGGTCTTTCAGCTTGAGATACCCTTCCATCCTCGCTCCAGGGACAAAAGGTAAGGTGGCATCACGTGTCACCGTATTCCCGTTGGTCTCTTTCGTTGTTGCTGCAGTGATTGCAGTTTTCCATCGAGTGGCATCATCTGCATGTTTTGCCATGCATTCCAAGTACACTCCACTGCTCGTTTCCGCTCGAAAGCCTGTGCCTTTCAGTCCTGACCCACTTCGTCCAAGACTGGTGAACACTGGATGCCATTTCTCCACTCCCACAAGTTCATGTTTCTCGGTCACTAAGTTAGGGAAACGAGGTTTTCCATCACCATCGAGCTCGCAGTTTTCAGAGTATATCGACAACGTGCTGCCATTAAGTTCCACAAACCGTTCTCGCCAAATGGATCCCAAGTTATGATGCCGTACTCGAAGATATCCATCCATCTTTGTCACGTTTGCAATGTCACCTGCACTAGCACTGTTTGCTACTTCTGCAGCAGCAGCAACACTAGCCAAATGTGCTGCCACTTCTCGAGTAAATTGTCGTTCCGACATACTCATCGATCGCTCAGCTACCACGAAATTCAGTTCGTGCTGCATCACGTGAATCCACTGGTTCTTTGCTTCCATTGACGGTGCTGTAAAGCATGTGCCCTGGCTAGATCCTTTGACTTCCACCTTGAGGCCGAGACTGTCGTTCTCCTTGCCAATTGTCAGCCAGGATGAAGTTGGTGCATCCCACGAAGTACATCCTGTGATTTCAACATCCAACGATGGAGGCTCGTCTTCTGCTAATGTCAACACATTTCTCGATGGATTAGCTATTGCTGCACCAGCAGCAGCTTCTCGAGACTGAAAACAACGTAATCGACTGCCAACAAGAACAGCATATACTGACATCATCGGCTTCATCTTGGAACTGCCAGGTAAACGGATCGGAGATGCTGATGTCTGCCACGGAGTCAAGAATCCCTCCATAGCTGCTGCTCGGAACACGAAAGACGAAGGCTTCGTCTCGTTTTCCTCTGAAAACCCTCTAACCTGTGCAGCTTCATCCACGTCAAGAGTCAAAGGTTTGTCTTCAAATCCGCTGTCGTCACTACTGCCATCTCCATTTCCGCTACTATTGTCACCATGTGTGCCAACAACCTCATCTTGTATTTCGACATCTTCCTCTCTTTCGAGCTGTAACATTATTTTCTCATCAGCTAGAAGCGCCTCACCTCTTGCCAAGTCAATTCGACTTGCAAATGCCTCTACCCATTGGTCATGTTGAGATGGAAGTGTTGGGAATAACTCCAACATCGCAGTGTTTTCTTGGTGATCATTGCGTATTTCTTCAGACGAATTGGTTTCGCCTTTCAGCGGATGAAGTAGAACGGCAAACGTTAACGACGGCGCAGGATCGTTTGGTCCTGGAAAGAGGTGGCGAAGATTTGATTTCGTTTTTGGACTATGTGTGAATCCTGCAATTGACGCCACTCCATCCAGTAGTAGCTCCACTGCTTGTGCATCGCAAATTGGTACATCTCGTCGATAGTACGCATTTTCGTCCTCATAGACAGCAACTTGGCCTCGCATCTTCAGTACGATAAAGCCTTCCTGTGGAATTGATACTTGTGAAGCATGTCGAACTTCACCAGACGAAAGCGGAGTCTGGGCTAGTTGGAAGGATATGTATCCGGTCATCGGAGGTTCCTCATCTTCTTGTTGGACTGGACCAGCAGGATGTGGAGTCACTACAATCTCCCCATCGTCATTAAACCCACGTTCTCGCTTGTCAACCAAGCTTCGACGGCCAGGAGACATCGGTGCTTTCGTCTCCAAGAGTTGTTCCTCGAGCATTTCAAGTGCCGCTGCTTGTTCAGCACCTACGCGAAGTTGACGAATCCACTTGGCTCGTTCTGCATCTGTAGCTGCACTGCAACTCAACACAAATTGTTCTTGAGTCACGATCTGAAATGGAAAGCGCGGTGCTCGATTGCTTGCTGTCACTGGCCAACAACGAGCACTAGGAACCCAAGCTCGAGTACTCACTACTCGAAAACGTGCTTGCTCCTCGCCTAATTTTTCGGACGCAGTTGATTTGGTTATCACGAACTCGTTGCCATTCTCCAATGCAACACTGCGTTCCTCAATCGGAGTTGCATGTTCTCGTCGCTTCCAATGCTCTTCTTGCGAACAAATAAAATCAAGTCTCAACAGTAAGAATCCCATCGCGTCCACCGTCGAGTCACTTCTAGGTGCTTTTGAGTCCATGGTTTGATCATCCGCCAACAAACTTTGAGCTAGCACAGTGTCTAGAGCTGCCCGCAATACTTGCACCCATAGACGCTTTTCCATGGCATCACGAGCTTCAAAACGCAGCCATTCATGGTCACTCGTCTCCACAGCGAAGCGATTTACTGCAGATTGACGTCCATCGTCGTCTTTCACTGCCAAAACAGTCATACCTTCTCCCCCACCACTTTTGAATCCCTCACGCGAGGCAAAAAGCGTGATTGTCAAGCCATCAACAGCAACATACACAGTTTGTGCTCGCTTCCAGAGCGAGTTAGAATGATCACCCGACGTCTTTTTCAAATATCCATCCAACTTGAGAGTTGCAAGTGCTGCAGCTTGTTCGGGTAGCGGTGGTAAAAGTGCCAGTAAATTATCATCCGCAGCTAACTTGGTTCCATACGCATCGTCAATTGCTTGGAGTAGTGCTAGCTCGCGTTGTGCGTAGCAACTCAAGAGCAAATCCAAGTCTGGAAGTTTTGCTGGGTTTCGTACGCGATAGAAATCTGCCAATTTTTCTCGGAACTGCTCTCGTAGTTGTCGCTCATGTTCAGTTTCCCCGGCACCGTCATTTTCTCCAAGTTCAGCTCGTCGCTGTTCATTTCGAGCAAGAGCGATGCCACGGCGGAAGGCATCGACCCATTGCTGTTTCTCCTTTGCTGTCGATGCAGCACAAAAGAATGTTTTACCATCCGTAGTCTCGAGCTCCATTCCATGCGCGTAAGTATGTGTAGCTGTTTTGCCATGCCAGTCGCCCACAACCTCAACATGAAAATTACCCAGTGGGTTTGTCGTAGCACCACCACCAGGATTCTTGCTGTCATCGTGTGTGACATAATACGAAAGCTCGTCGCCGATAAGCACACAGTATCTCTTTCGCATTGACGGGATCTTGTGACCACGCTTCATGAGATAACCTTCCATCAGAATCGCTTCATCGGTTGGTGCTTCGGAATTTGGTTTGATCGGAGAGGCATTTTGATGTTCCTCTGCGTATTTTGCTGCAAGATCAGCGCACAAAGACGTACACACCGGATCTGTCGCTAGATGACTCTTGTAAACAGTGTCGATCTGCTCTAGCAGTGCACCTTCACGTCCTTGGAAGGAATGAAGGAGAGTGTTCACGTCCGAAACCTTTGACGGGTTGTGTTTTTCGTAGAAATCAACAATTCGAGCCCGAAGCTGCTCAAATGAATTGCCTGGGTCGTCCTTCTTCGTGGTTTCAACTGGAATATTCGTGGTGCTTTGTTGACTTGCCACTGCAGTTCGTAAAGCGTGGGTCCAATCGTGCACAATCTCCGCAGCCTCTGAATGTAGTAAAATGACACCGTTGGTGTGGGTTTCCAGGCGGAATGCTAGTGTTTCGGCGAGCCTTGCAGTCACCGGATGCAAGCTAATGACCACGTCAGACAACAAAGCTGCATGGCCGCTGTGTGCCACTACGCTGCTGTCAAAACACTGCCAACTAGTGCCATTGAGGACACAAAAACATTTGCGATATGAAGCGCCAAGCAGTGGATGCTTTACGGACAAATAGCCCTCACGGTACACTTGGACACTTGGAGCATGTGGAAGTGCATTTGGAGGCGATGGTTGTGGTAAGAAGGCAGCAAAACTACCATCAGAGCTGACGTTGGTGTGGTATGTTGCATCCAATGACATCAAAAGCTGGCGCTCACGTCCTGCAAAACTTGTAAGTAGTGTTTCCACGTCTCCGACACGTTTGGGGTTATGCCGCTGGTAAAACTCCACCAGTTTTTCCTGAAAAGTAGTTGCTTGTGTAGAAATTACTAGTGAAGATGTTGGTTTTGGGGGTGTAGTTGTCTTCTGTGGTGGTGAAGTACTATGTGCTGGAGCATCGACACCGCTTCGGAGCTTCATCATCCACTGTTGCTTTGCCTCGTCGGACGTTGCCTGAAGTACTAACAACTCTGTGGGACCATTGAGACCCTGCGTCTCCACTTCATATCTACCTGACAAGAAAAATTGTAGTTGTTGATCTGCCATCGTCGCTCGGTTCATCGTTGGGGACGGTGCTGGATAATCGTGAACTCCAGTCACTAAAAACACAGCCAACGGTGATGCAGTCTTGCTTTGCTCTTTCGACTCAAAGCGTTCGAGACGATTTCCTGACAGGACGCAAAAACTTGCACTGGCATCTTTATTCCACGTAAGCCAATCCGTGAGATCACTCGAGTCTGGAGTCGAAGTTGGTGCACTTGGGGCGACGAAGCTGAAGGTGAAGGGGCTGGTGAAGGAGATGGCTTCGATGAAGTTGACGGTATGGGATTTTCTAAGGCTTTGAGTACACTGTGAACATTGTCATCCCTCCCCATGGAAGTACCATAAAGGCGATCCAAGTGTTCAACGAGAGCTTGTTCACGTCCTTGGTATCGCGATATCAACATGGGCACATCGCCTAACTTACCCGGGTGATACTCAGCATAGTATCGTTGCAAAATTGTCAGGAACTCACTTCGAGCGGAAGAGTAGGAAGGTCGACGTTGAAATTTGCATCCTTCTCTTCATCTTCTTCTGCTGTTGTTGATTTTTCAAACAATTTCGAGCCACGCCTAGATTCATGTTGATACCGCAATAACGCTTGCTGCACACCATTGACCCAGCGATTTTTCTCTTGGAGACTGGGTGCACTGCAATAAATGCTTTGGTGCTCGGTCGTCTGAAGCAGGAAACCGTGGTCGTAGTGCATCAACGTAGCATGGCCGTCCCAACTAGATACACCGCATACATGGTAGGTAGTGTTGGGTATTGTCGGGTGCCGTTGGGTTGGTTCAGATATTACTGCTTCTTGGTGCGACGAGAAGACGTACAGCGTGAGAGCTCTCAACACGCAGTATTTCTTTTTCATAGACTCCTCAAGTGAGCTCTTTCCAACCAAATAGCCTTCGACCACCACTTCCGAGGTTAATTTCTCCGTTTCAGTCGTAATCTCCTCAGATTTTCGCTCTGAAGTAGTCTCCGCAGACGTTTTGGCCTCTTCATTCTTCGCTTCATCGCTGTTTTGTCGTTTTGGGGACACTGGGGTGGATGCCAACAAGTCGAAGGAATCTCGACGAGATTTAGCAGCTCGTGCTCGATGAGAGACAACGGAGGCATTGTAAGACCCACATGCAGCGCCGATATCCAATCTTCTTGACTCTTTTTCAGCGGTGCACTGCATCGCAACGTCTTTCCTTCAACTGTGAGGACCGAGAACGGATGAGGATATTGATCGTTCGAGTGAGGTTTGGGACTACTACTGAACGGGACTACGAGTTTTCGGATGGGTGAAGTAGGTTTCACCTTACCATCCCATTCTGCCACCTCAGCCACGTGAAGAACACCACTAGGGCTTCCATCTTGTTGACAAAAGCGTCTTGATCCGCATACCAGCACAACGTGTTGCCAGTGAGAACGTAATAGCGACGATGCATTGAAGTCCGCATGGGATGTTGACATAGCAAATATCCTTCAGCTAGTGGATCTAGCTGCGATGGTCTCGTGTTTGCACCTTCAGCAGCACTTTCATCTCCCCACGACGCCAATCTCTTGGATCTCTGTTT